>JAOSYY010000007.1:11810465-11843174 GCA_025727935.1 Hebomoia glaucippe
ATAAATTTTCATAAGGTTCAGTCGAGCCGTTTCGGAGGAGTTCAAGTTCGAACACCGTGACACGAGAATTTTATATAAATAAGTATAAACCTTATAGCGCAATAAAAATAAGATATTTGATTTATTTTAAGTAACTGTGATTTTAAGTGATGTGCCAGCAAAATAGCATTTATCGATAAGTCACACTGGCATCCTCACTAAACATAATGGGTATGGGGTGTTCTTATCGACACACATTCATTTTGCTGTCAATGCCTCAACGTGACGTCAATCACTGTTTTCGATAGCGCTTTCAATAGTTAAACATAAATGTCAACATTCATTTCTTGCGTGCATTTCAAGCTATTTAGATACATGTGACGAAAATGTAAAAATTGTTTTCAAAGTTTTGTGAGAATTTAAATATGGCGGGGATTAAACAATCCCTATACCTAGTTAGGTTATACTTAAAATTACTACTCAAACTTATTTTTCTAAAAAGTGATACAAGATAAGGAGTTTAAAGAAGGTAATGCCACTGAAACTTACCACTCCATAATTTTCCATCAAAATAAGAAAACTACTTTTGTACTGTACTGTCTCTTAATTCTGGCAAAAACGAAGCCGCAGAATAACAGCAAGTGAGAAAAGTAAAAGCACAGTTTAACTAGGCTGTGGGCTGTAGGCTACGTGAACCGGATAACATCGCTCGTTTTCCATCACGTTTTATTTCATAGTTAAGAATCCCTAGCAAGTACGTGCAAGCGATAATCGCGCAATTTAACCCGCGCTCGTAATGAAGCCACGGCTCGGCAGGCAAATTGCGTATATCCAAGTGGTATTCATTTGTTGGGTACCGGGTACAAGTGACCGGGGACGCAACGCGCAGGGGAGGGCAATGAGGTTTGTTCTAACGTTTTAAGAAAATTAAATAAGCTCCTGAGTGTATAATTTTAGGCGTATGTTATCTGGGGTTTAGTCGACTTAAAATTATTTTGTATTTTAACATGTTTTTATTAGCTTTACGTGTTAATCAAATGTTGGATGTAAATTATATCCAACTTCTAATCTTTGTACTTGAATTACTAAAAGCAATTTGGTAAGGTGTAATAATCTAATGATGGAAGCTGACAGTATAATTTATCTTTAGGTACCTATGTGTAAATTATTGAATAGTAAACTGGTAGTTTTAAGGGTTTGATGGGTGACAAGTCAGCCACATAACATCAGTAAACCTTTAATGATTCGCTGTCAACCTTTTCTTAATTGACCATTAAAAATTCAAAGTAGAAAGCAAAAACACGCAATAATTTTCACTATTTTCTACTTTCTTTTGTCTATGATCTTTTGAACCTTTTCCACCGAAAAATTGGTATTTCCGTTCATTTTATGTAAGAGATATTTCTGGTCAAGTCTTTGTTATGGCTACCACTAGATTCCATTAGGGAGCGGGTCTCACACGAGTTCTTACGTTGCCGTTGAATATTTACGCGCGTCCCCACTGCACCGCCTTCCCTTATTTATGAGAACACGCTTGAGATGTTTCGAAGGGAATTTCAAAAGCCTAAGAATCTTATTCCTGGACATGATATGACGTTTTCACTATTTTAGCTTATTGCGCTAGGGGTGAGTACAACGTATGTTGCACCGAGGGGTCGTTTTTTCGATTCTCACGTTTATTTATCCTATTAAATTAGCCGTGTTCCACGTTTTGCCCGCTTTTATTTTATATATCTATGATTTTTATTTCTATCAGAAACTTCACGATTTCAAATATTAGCCCGTAAAACTTACCGAAATAGTATTATATGTTTTGTTCGGAACCCTAAAAAATATGTTTCGCTTCATAAAATCGGGTATCTACTAGTCAATGCCCCGTCAAAATCAGGCCAACTATATCAGAGATTAGCTGGTGCAAACAGACAGAACGACAAAAATTGGACTTCTGTTATAAGTATCGTATATACTCGTACTTCTACATTAATTTGCATTTAGAAAAAGATATTATTTTGAAATAAGAAATAGACACTTAAATTTTATTTATTACTATAGATTGATATCTGTAAGCATATTATTCGTAAGTCTGGTCATTTACAAGGCTTAGATGGAATATCGAAGTTCCATACGGGTAAGGAACCACCCATTGTCGGAAAGGTCGTTCTACACTAATGTACCTTTTAGTTTCATTTTGTGTAGTTCCGAATGGCCTAAATAAAATATAAACATAATTAATAACGTTGTGCGTCTGAGTCTTGTGTATCATCAAGTTAGCCCCATACTCGTATTTCAATATCTGATATAAAAAATATATTGAAAACAAATGTTTTGGGACACAGTAAATTTATTTATCTAACCGCTTAGATGTTTTTGCAATTCGATTTTCCTTCGTCAAATATGCTTGGATTTCGTAGTTTTCCACGCGGCTGAGTTCTTAATAATCTTGAAGATGTTACGTAGAGTCGGAGACAGGAGGGGCACTCGTTTGAAACATTGCCAGAATGTATGAAATGTTTCGCTGAAAATGTTATGATAGCTCTGACATAATGTCTATTATGACTTTTTGTGCGGCTAAGCTGGGAAGGGTTATGACTTATTATGTCATTGGATAAACTGAAACTCGTTTGCCAAACAGAAAATCTAATAACTTGAACCGAGTAATGCTTATGTATCGGTATGTTCAATGATATGTCGTAAACGGCTCTAATGGTTTGGTAAAATTAATTTCACATTCAAGTAGGAACTAACTTAAATAAAAGTTAAATAGATAGGTAATAGATACTCTGAAAAACAAGACATATTTAAAAAGTAATAAAAGAATTTCGTAAGTGACGTAATCGTTTTTAAAATTGTATAGACAGCGCTATATTCGTACTGCATTACTATTATAAGGTACTGTATACTACATTGATATTTTCTAGTATAAGTGATTACTAATGTATGTTCATAAGATTTCTTTTAATTATTACACTTTCAATCGTTTCACTACCTATTAATATAGATATATTTTACAGTGAGTGTGTATCTGACAGATACAAGAAAATTACAGAATCTAATTAAATTTCGAAGTAAATTATAACCCAGGATTGTTTACAAGAGCCCTCATATTATCACGAATATAACTGACAGCGAACGCACGCCAAATAAATTAACTCCCTGAAGGTCACTTATTTTCGTGAAATCTTCGCGTGCCGTGATTTGTATTACAATCAGCGTTTGCTTAATAAACATAAATTTTTCGCAGGCTTTTTAATTTAATAATTGTGTATTCGTGTAGAGAAAAGAATAGCACGTCGAATTTATTTTAAAGGAATATAGAAGTTCTTTTGAAGTCCTTCTAAAATTTGAAAGGCATGTATTTGACATGTGTTAATATTACTAATATTATGAATTATTTTCCGTTGTTTGTTTTTTTTATATAATATAGGTAGGCAAGGAAGCCTACAGTTCACCTATAATAATCGATTTTTGTCGTTCAAAGACATCTCCAAGACCAGTGGCCATATTACATCATTTGTTATTTAGTGACGTTCTGCTGCCTAATTTATTGTTATGTCGAGTATTCGGAAATTAATAGGTTGAAGTCGAAACGCGTACAATACTTCACGATTGCTTCTCTTTTTAATTAATAATCTAAACCACATGGATATTCATAATATACCTAGAAGTTCTTATAAAATTCACAAACAGCATTATACTTGCCCAATAACCATTTATATTTAGAGTGGTCTTCGTTTCACCTACGCTGTGAAAGTCGGAGCCGCAGTAACAGGCCGAATGGCCGCTCTATAGATATCGATGTGTCGAAGACTCCCTAATGCGTTATCTATTCTAAATTTAAAATATTATGAAGATATTTAGCTATAAATAGACCTTTGAGAGGTTAGCGTTACTAAATTGGATTTAGCAAATGACATATTATAATTTGCAGGAACTGTTTCCCTTTTGTATAAACTCCGACTACATTGTATAGTATTGCTGTCTTGTTCATTAACAGCGTAGCTTAAAATGGATAACAGACGTAACACAGCTAGTTACTATAAACAGTATCTTCATAGTTTTGTAAAATTTCACGCCGTATTGTTACCGCAAAGGCCCATGTATTAGTGTTATGTCTCTAAATATATGTAAGTTTTCCTTCCTTTCGCTTTTGAGACCTGCTGGATCTAACGAAATACAATTTATAGTAACTTTAGGTAGGACATTAGGAAAGTTCAATTGCAGTATTTTATATGCGTCCTTAAATACGATCATTTATTCAAGTCGTCGTTTAAATAATTACTCAAGATATTTACGGAATCTGTTCGACAATAAATAAGTGAAATAATAAATGTCACTGCTAAGGCTGCCCACTGAAAGCTTGCCAAAGTTACAAATTAATTATATCATCCGAATGCCAACGTGGCACAGATTACATTTCCTGTTATAGGTTGATATCAAAATATTGCCCTTGTGTACAATTTTTGATTAACATCTGTAATGGCAACTAATAATTACCGTCCCGGGTATCTTTAAAGTCTCGTCATCTTTATTTTTACAAGTAAATTGAATAAGACAATTTTTGCAATCACACTTTTTTAAAGCAAACTTTCGATATTACAACAACCAAATCTCTATGAAAATATTTAGCGAAAGCTAATATTTGTATGTGATATAGTACTATTACTATTATTAAATAGTTTTCAATTTGAAAACATACAGACCCTTCATGTAATTTTTTTTTACCACTAAAACTTCATTCATAAACAACACTCAATTCCAAATATAGAAGACATTTGTCAAACCATATTTTCTCTGCATATAAGCATTTTTATAATCTTTTAATTTGTAACTTCTTGATATAGGACAAAGCTATCTTTTTATTAACTTCTGTCATGTCTAGTTACATTAAAGGCTTATTTTTTCCTTTCCACTATTCATTGCTGCAAAGGAAAACCTAGGTTTATACTTTATCGCGATCTCAAAGGAATGAATTAATGCAGTTGTAGCAATATCATTTCTATATATTTTCTGGATTTGCAGATTCTCATAGATAGGAATGGTTAGATGTAAAGGCCACAGGAGCAAAAGCTCGTATCCTTACGTAAATAAAGGATAGGAATAGATTACATAGAGTATATGAATATTATAGTTTTATACTTTGATCGCAGGTGTTCCGTAACAATATCCTCCATCAAATATTGGTGATGCGTTTCGAGTTTTAATTACAGTTCTCGTCGGTTAAAATCATTATTCCATTGTATTGTCTTATCGATATTCGTTTGTGGCATATGAATTTTTTGTTTTACGAGTGCAGTTTTTGTTAATTTGATATTTTTTTTTCATGTTACTAAGGAAACAACACATACACATTATTAAAGGGTTTTATGAAAAAAAACGGTAGGACGAAATGCTAAACAAGATATTTATATACCTATAGGTTTTTGATAGGCAGGCGGATTCATTTTTATAACCCAGTCGAGAATAAATGATGTCATATTTTTCAATTTTTGACAACTAAATTAAAACATAAAATTTCTCACCTTTTATTAAAATGAGACTATACCCGTAATGGTATACATAAATGTTCCGTAAAATATCCATTGACTATAAAAATTCTAACAAAAGCATTGCGTAGATTATATATTTTTTTATATTATACATTGGTGTGCAATAATCCTAATGTCGTTTGTGTGTCAAATTTGCTTCCATCCTTTTCACTAATAGCTAAAAAAAGTTCTTCATTCAAAGTCAGTATGTTTACATGCAAGAATAGTTAGTGTAGAATGACACGTGCGCTAACTTGATATATAATTGGCCTCAATTGCTTTCAATCCGTCCTTTTCAACTCAGATTATAGCCGAGCACTTAAATAATACTCTGTAATGACAACCAGTCAAGTGTGTGTCGGTTATAAATAAATAATTTAATAAACTTCTATTTAAAATTGAAATATTTGCCTAGTCACAACCATAATTTTACTACGTCAAAACTGGTACTCCTGGAGTAACACTGCAATGACATTCATGCAGTAATGTCCGAAGATAATGTAAAACATATACTGTGAGTATCTCAATTTTTCTAATAAATGTTTTAGACCCTTGTAAGGAATGGAAAACTAAAATAAGTTACATTTTTACACAATTCAAAAACTTTTTAATGAATGAATATTGGAGTCAGAAAAATCACTAAAATTCTGAATACACGAAAAATGTAAGGAGTAATATACTTAATAAATATGTATATATAATAAATTAATAGGCACTGTTTGCCTATACATTTATCGAAATTATCCAAAAATTCTGTGGTCGACAACTGGAAGTGCTTGACTAAATCGAAAAGAACGCGAGTGAAGCCGTAGGAAAAAGTTGTTTATTCATATACTATAATTGAAGTCGCGTTCAAGTGCACCCCGCTATGTCGAAATAGTTTTAGTAAGATCATAACTTGGTAATAGATTCATATGATCAGTTCGTATTGTCCATAGGAACCATCAGTCTAAGAACAAAGGTAATAAAATAGATTTTAGTGCCACTCGTAGATTTACGAGCGCTGATTGAGCTCCGATTTAAGTATTCTATTCACTCTTCTAGATCAACTGGCCGTTTCGAAGGCTTGGCTACTGTAGACACGGTATTCAGTAGATCGTTTAAAAAACACAGCTCCTGGTTTCATTTCCATTCTAGCACCAGCATTCCAAATTATAGTCTTATCGTCCGAACCGCGTATTCGTATAAAGTTTTATTTTAATTCGCCTAGGACGGATATTTAATTTCAGTTTCCAGTGAAGTTAAGAAACAATTATTAAAATACATTCGTATTTTGTTGCTTTTCATCCCGGGTGAAAAAAAGAATAAGTATGTGTGATCGTGTGGCGTCATGGCACCTTACGAATGAGCCATTTGTGATGTGGATTTTTGTTTAGAAACGGACGTGATTAATATGGTTCTTAAGTTTAATTATGGGAAATCTGTTTATGTGTTTGATGATTTGTCACTAGAAGTAACTAAACTTTTTTAATACGATGTTAACTCTAATTTAAAATAAAATCAAAACCTATTAAATTGTACTCATACACAAATATTCATTGTCATTTCCTAATTTCTATAAACAGGTTATTTGTAGGTTTGTATGTGTAAAATTGTATGTATACTTATGTATCAGAAACATTTATTATTTTACTTATTTATGTCGTGAAAGTAAATATAACCGTTTAAAACGTAAATGATACATTCTCAATACAGCTTTCAGTTAAGTAAGAATGAGTTAGCAGATTTTTGAACGTATCTCGCAGTTGATATCATTAATCACATTTATCTTAACTTCGATTACTCATGCTCTATAAAGTGAAGTCAGCTTTTATAGATGTCTCATATACATTATATTAGAACCACAGTTTGTCTATAGAATATTAAATTTGAAATAAATAAGGTTTAATTCATATACCGACTAGTAGCATCTGTATTTATGCTATATATACAGTGTATGACATAAGCGTTTCATATTTAAATAACAATTAGATAAATATAATAGGCAATAATCTGTCCACTCAGAAGTTTAAATGAATCTTTACCCTTAAAAAAATTATTATAAGTACGTTAAAACAGTCCAAAATGTTATTAAAAAATGGTTTAGTTTATTCAAATGTGTGTATATCAAAATTCGTGAGTAGATATTTTATCATTTGCTTTCATTTAGAAGTTTAAAACTGAGTATCAAGATTACATTGTTAGTAACAAGTGAACCTAATGTAACCGTTTAATATATGAAATATGCTAGGCTAATATTGGCGAAACAAAATCTGCAGGCTTGTAAAACAATAGTGAATACCGATCGATAACCGGCCACAACTAATGACTACTAACGACTAAAGTTGTGTCCCACTTGTTATTGAATAATTGATCACCTTTATAAGTGTAGTCCTGTTTTTGTCTTAGGTAATTGTCTAGTTTCCGAATATTAAAGTAGAATTTAAGTTGCATGAGTTGACTGTTCAAATAATTACGTTGCTCTATTTACAATCAGTAATTTTTAGTGGAGTAATAAAATAAAATTTAGTAATCTGTCGTTCGTAAATAAAAAAAGTGTGCTTATTAGGCTTGAGTGGCAAATTTCCTATGTTATATAAAAATATCTCTAAAAAGAAAAACATCAATTAGTATATATGTGTATACTTAAGAGTAACTACATGTCATACAAGGGTGTATTTAATATTGAATGTTTGATATTCAACATAATTTCATTTGAATACATAAAACCGTGATTTCACTTATACAAAAGTTTAATTAAGAATTTGCATATACAATATTTCGATATGTTTAAATGAGGGAAAACTGTAACATAATCCGTTTTGTCGTTTCGAAATAATCAGTGATACAGATATGGACAGTGGCATTTTATATTTGAAGAGATGAAATTGTCAGAGCAAGGGGGCGTTCCGCATCACACTTGGAACTTGGTTAATAATACTAAAAGCGAATGAGTCTCAACGGAGCATAATATGGAAATGGTTCCCTCTTCACACACAAATGACCTCCCGTAGCCTTCCGTGGCAATCATTTTAACAGTAAATTTTATTGACGCCGCGCGGATTTGAACCCGGATAACCTGTTTATTGTTGTCACGTTCTACTCGTACAACGGTTCTGAGACAATGCGCCTTCTATAGCTTTATACGATATTCCTGCATAGAATAAAAGGGAAGCTATATTGACTTATAACTGACATTCTATTATAAAACACTGGCAGTTTAAAATGTCTATTTTTTAATTATTACATGGCAAAACTTAAAGTCAGTTTTCGTATTTTTGAACTGCTCTGATGTTGGAGTAGATAGGATAAAGTTTTTTATAAAATAACGTACTTATTATGATAACAATTCCTTTTTAATACATTTTAGCTTAAGGTATAAAAGCTTCAGAACTTAAATTAATAAAACTATTGTAAATATAACATAAAAAATTGTATATAAATATATATAACAGCCTTAAGAAATAAAATCCTAATAGTATTAATTCTAGTTCTTTAATAATAGAAAGTGAAATATTGGAAACAATAATAAATATTAATGTACCAAAAACAAAATTCGACATTAATTAGTTTCTGTCCTAGATAAGTAAATGTCACTTGTATATTTTTATTGAAATAATTCAAATTTTCAGTTTTTTTCACTTCCATAAAGTCTTTCTGCGAAATATCATGATTGTAATATTCTTAAAATGTAGCCTAAAGCTTTGTTACACGTATTTATTAACGTCGATATTAAAAATGATATTAACAATTTACTTTATTTGAAAATAAATAAAGTTAATTTTGTTGCAGTATACAATTTTATTTCTATTGAAGTATAGGATTACTCAGCAAAATAGGACATTAGCCATTCTCTTTCCAAAAATCTCAAGAACCATAAAGTGCACAGACCGTCATGAAAATTATAAAACTTTCTTGTCAGGTCAACGCCCTCGTGTTAAAAAGTGCCAACTGTCAATGTTTGTCAACCTTCGTCGTGTTTGCGGCCGCGGCGGCCTCTGCCTGTCCTTGTATTCACACGTTAACTTTACTAAATGTCGGATTTAACTGGCGAACGGTACAGCTGAGGTTTTTACCGTTCTCGAGGATCAATAGAATACCATCGAAAGGGCGTTTCGTAACTTAGAAGGTTATTCGGAAACAAATCGATCAATACTTATATTCATAATAATTTCAATTACACAGATTATGACTAGTATGTGTGCGTAAGTTCCCCCCACCATTTCCTTGTTTTCAAATTAAATGAAAAAAGAAGTTTCATCTGTAATTATACAAATAAATATAACTGGATTATCTGTATGTAATATTATAATAACCTATTTTTACTAAATGCAAATGGATGTTTACACGGAACATATACCAAAATAATGTTTGTTACCATTTTTGTCTGTCTGTGTATCTATCTGTTTGTTCCGGCTAATCTCTGAAACGGCTGGATTTTCACTGGCAGATATCTGATGTAATAAGGAGTCAATTAAGCTACTAAGAGAAAGTGTAATAATGTAATAGACTTAATTTCGTGTCTATAATGTTAATAAGGTTAATAGCAGTATTTAAAATAACACACGTAAACTTAATGTCTCTAAACTTTCGCCTAGAAATTATCAAAGGCGGTAAAAACAATGATTAAAGCAACACGCGTATAGTAGTAGTGTTCACTATATATATATATATATATATATCATGTTCTCACGAGGAATGAGTTTTTTTTGAGGCGGTTTCGTTTGTAGTTGCGGAGTTATTCACGGTGCGCGCGGTTTTACCCCGGCACGCGGGGTCGGTATGGAGACGTTATTTTTATTGTGGGCCTAGGAATTCACTGGGCTTAAGACGTATGATTAAATGCTGTCTTGAATCTTTGAAGACACCACAGTTTAAGCTATGACTACGTTTTCGGTTATATAGTTTATTGTATTACATACGTTTACTCCTGCGAGTTACTCCTCAAGAATATTACTGGAATAATACACGTCTTATATGTTAATTGTTAACCCAACGAGGAAACTATCTTTGTATCTTAATTTTAACTAGATCATTTTTTACGTGATTGCATAAGATAAATTAATCATGAAATATTAGTATAGATGGATGGAAAGTTAATGCAGTGCTGTAATGCTGGCTTTCGTTTTAGGTTACGAACTTCTGATTACGCATATTATAATTCTCGTTAAGAATAGATATAAAATGATCAATTCGTAATTTCGTCGGAATTTTCTATTTTAGTATAACGAATAAAATTTAGTCGAAGAAAATCTAAACTGGACATACAGTGTCTTAGATACATATTTATGTAAACAAGAATCAGGTTAAAGTCGATTCCGTCAGTGGATTTGTACGGTAGTTACCAGTGAAAGCAAATAAGAAGGAACTTTATTATTTCATATTTACGATAAGTTTTTATTTATTTAACTTATACATATAACGCACTAGAAACCGCATGTTTAAACATTAAATGAATTTACTGAAAAATAATATGATAAGCGAAGCCGCGGGAAAAGATAGTCTTCAAATTAATGTTAAGCAGTCGTAAGTTAGACAAACTGAAGTGCACACTAACAATAGATTTTAACACATAATAAAATGTTTTATTAAAGATACATCACTGAATAGAGGAAATGATTGATAGTTTATGTTACGAGTGGACTGTTTCGGAACATAAAATTGAAATAAACCGATAAACATTATATGCTTCCTTTGTTAACAATGTTGGTGCCCAATAATCTAACATATTTTCACCATTGCAGTCGGAGTTCTTTGTTTGTGTTACATTTAATGTGGCATTTACAATAAAATTTATTAAAAGGCTACGGGTTATTCCGAATACATCCAAACCAATATAACAATATTAATGATTATAATTAAAAATATAATTGTAATAGATTTTACCCGAGTGTCAACATTTAAATGAAATAGATTATATGAAATTTATCAAAAACATTGTAAGATTTTGTAACTATTTACACTATTTATTATAAACATTATTACAAAATAAGTTTATCCCGAATAAGTTTTTGTAAAAAATAATGTAAATAATTACAAATTTGTATAAGAAATCGCGTGTTTAATTCGTTATTGTACCTCATTTGAATATAAACATTTTTCTATTTACTTCTGCAGCTTTTAAACCGTTTACAAGTTGGATAGACTATTTGAATTAGGTTCAGACGCTGAATGCAGCGGTAACCCAACACAATTTAATTGTCTGCCGGAGTTAATAAAGGGCGCACAAAGCGACGTGGCATCCACGTGATGCCTATCGATCGAACTTCTCTGCGCCCTGAAACTGCGCTGAGGGTTACCACTGCGTTTAAGGGCCAGTTGCGTTACACTTACGTAATAGTTACGTGAACCGTTGCCTCTATGTGATACGGCGTCATACAGCTTTTAATATATCTCTACATCAAATGCAGATTTCATCCTATCAGGTGCTTGCGACGCGTCTGTTTAGACGTTAAACATTTATAGCTTAGAGTTTTTACCTATCTCTACGATACCTGATGCAGTTATTTCTGAAACAAGTATCGAGACAGTCGTCAGCAGCTAGAATAGAGTTTAGAAACAGATAAAAATAATTTATATAAGTCATCGTCGAATACTCGTAGAACAACACTTATGTATGTTAGAAACGTAAAATCGAAAGAGATTTCACCAAATATTTTTCCGTACCTTGGAATTTTTTTTCGTACACGTAGGCGTTCGTATTTTTTTTCGAGGTTTCTCGTTTTCCTTTTTCTACGCACGTGACCGATATAGGAATCAATCGCAAGTACGAAGGTACCCTCACGTAACTTATGAAAAATTTCGCTTTGTTTCAGGTAAGAAGCTAAATGACGGAGTTAGAATGTGTGTACGCCAATGGTATGTGAATGAACGCATTTATCACGTCAAAAGATGTACCATACAGGTATTTTTATGTTAATCTAACCTATTCATTATCTTTTTTTTATGACTGTTTTTGACAGTCGAGAATTATATGACAGTTTGGACACATGTAAAGGTTATGTAATGCAGCGTCAATCTACTTATTATTGTGTTGTCTGTTAAAAAATGTATAGTCTATCGCGAATTTTGTTTGCTTGTCGTTCCGGCGGTAAAACCTTTTGCACCACGTGATAGCTAAATTCCATTTCTCAAACGCAAACCTGAAATAATTTTTCTTTCATTTAAATTATAAAGTATGAAAACCATTTCGGGTTACGAAACATCAATCTTCCCTTCACGGAAATTATAAAACCGATTCGCAAACCCGTCACGTGCCGGGCTATGTCACGACAAATCCATTTGGTAGAAAGGACCGCACAAATAAAATAACTGCGTCTGGTTGCGCTGGCTCTCTCCTCACGTCCTCATTTCTATAGACATATTTACTTATCTGCAGTGTGCACATATGTCACTTACAGCGGAGTCGCCTCTGACACAGTATGATAACTTCTATTGAACGGTGTGAAAGTTTGGTGTTGCTTTTAACTATAAGAAACATAAGATATAGATATACTGTGCTTGAAAAAGTAAAAATAAATCGACAGGCCAGCTTTCACTTATTAATATTGTTTGTGTTTGAATTATTACCCATCATCAAATGAACCTTTTGCTATTTTGTTTGAACTAATTTTTTAAAGAAAAATCTCATAGGAGAAACTTAAAAATTTTTTGTTTAATTATATATTTAATCAAAATTAATATATGATTACATTTAATGTTTTCCATTCGATTAATAAGCACCAGTTAGTTAATACATATTTTTAAAATGAAAATTATATTTAAGAATCTTATTTTGTATTGAGGAATTTCGCAAGTGTATACTATTTTCCTCTTAAGTTGATATTTGATACAATACATTGACCAAAAAAAATCCGTGGGAAAAAGAACACTTACCTTCGTCTACATCGCGTCTGAGTTATGTCATTACACTCGTTCGATCATAATAAGTCTTAGAAATTCAATACACTCGATACGGCGGTTGACTACGCTTTTAAGTTATATTATTTCAACACAATTTGTCAAGTAGTGTAAAATTTGTTGTTTGATATGCCACGCCATAACGATTTAAATGTACCTACACAGCTTTTAGAAAAATGTTAGCTTCTTCGTGGAATCGTATATAAATTAGTCCTCTTTCTACTTTCCGACCGGATTAGTAGAATTCCTTTCGCGGCACGTTTCGGTTCCTGTTTGAGCACTAGTACGAAAAACTAGCTATTTTTTTTCATTTCGCCGACCGCTTCGTGGAGCCTGGAGGGTTGAAAAAACCGTTAATGGGCAGGTTGTTGATGTAGATTACTTACAGCGGAAACTTAATTGAGCTTCAGAATTTTCAGCTTTCAAATGCGAATGGAATTATTTTTAAATGTTATTCTGAATGAGTAAACGCTTTACCGATGTGGATGAGTGGGAAATGTCGCTTGTTTTTTGGTTTATATATGTTTAATATTTCAAACTAGAATATATAATTTGCGTCAGTATTATAAACAATCAATCATCTGCCAAATTATTACACCTATTTCACACGTCTTATTAAAATTCAAGACATACCTCCATCTCAGTGTCTGTCAATTCATAGTTGCCGGATTGCAGTTGTCAACTTTTCGAAGCAGTACGACGTTGAAAAGTGTCAGAAAAAAATGTTCTTTCCCGTCAAAGATGTGCAACAAATCTTCAATAAGGTGTTGCAAATGTCCCTGGATATCTAATATTTTTTATTATCAGCTAAGTCTGCCCATTTACTCCCTATTCGATAATAATAAAGTCCAAAATGAAATGAATGTTGCCTGCCATTACTAAATATTTTACTTTTATAGGCAAGTTTTCATTGATCTTCATATGATTACATGTAATTACATTAGGTTTTCTGTAGAGTTAGATGTTCTCAGATACTTTTAGTCCTATTTTTAACTTAGATAATATAACATGTATACTTATCCACGTTTTCCTATCACATTTTTTGTGCTTTCACTATACTTGTTACTGTATTATTTCATATTTGATTTTTATTTTTAATTTATTTGGTTAAAGTGATATTTTATGTATAATGTCAAGGTCCAAATCAAATCACTTACATTATATTATAAATTCTTTTGTAGTCGCTATAATTTTTGTACAAATCATCAATAGGTTCTTACTATTTTATCTATTCTGTGCGCTACCCACGTTCAAGCGTAACATTACACCCTTTAAACATAAAAACATCTTGGAAACGATAATAAATGAATGAGCAAATATCTTTTTAAAGACGTCCCTCTATTCCGATTTACGACATATTCTGGAACCAAGAGATATTTTAAAATCGAACTCTATTTTAGTGTCAGTCTCTGATCGCAGTGTCGCAGTAAATCAGTTCTCATCCCGGTATTAATGGTGTCCACTTCAACGCGTTTCATTGCTAACGAAATGACCTATAGATTTATCACATTCGCCGTGAGGAGACTTCTTTTGATTTGCGAAAGCATGAGATTTAAAGCATTGAATTTTTGTTCTTATTTTTAATGACAGACAAGGTTATTATTTAATTATTATCTATCATTATGATGTCTTTTTCTAATGTGTTTTCTGTGTCTTAAGGTACCTACTTTAGATTTTTTTTTGTATAAAAGCTATTGATGTATAGGATGTGTAGAACGGAAAATTCATGAACAGTGCAGCCAATACACTTTCTTTTATAATTATGGTGCATAGTTTATACTCTCTTGGAAAAATAAGTCATTATACTGTTTGTCTTCCGCTTAGTAAAGTATTTTTGTGTTCCAAAAACATGACCAAAAATAAACCAAGCTCACTTTCTTCGTACAATATTAATGAAATATTGTTAAAAAGTTTTCCTGTTACCGGGAAAACGCTGTTTTCACCCGCTCAATCATAGTACATCACGGCTACCTCCTGCCGTTTGCTCCGGTGCATTTCCGTAAATTGGGACCGCCATTTTGTGTGTCATTAAATAAAAAACAAAATGGCGGAGTCGACGTTGCAGAAAAAGGTCGGTTCGTTATGAAGGAAACGTTGTTTTTCTGGATCTCGCTGTGCTGCTGAAATTGTTTGGTGAAAATTTTGTTTTCCGTCGCTTTAAATATTGTTAGAAAAGATTTCATCAAAAAAATTTAATTAAAAATATTTTCTTTATTTAAAGATTTTATTAAATAATTAAATAACGTATATTTTTAAACCAAATATTATACTATGTTATAATCATACCTACATGTTGATCTTTGATAATATTGTATATGTGTAGCAACGCCACATGAACTTAAATATAAATTTTTATTAGTTGAATATGAATGTCTCACGAGTGGATGATGTACAAGCTAATTTTATTTAGTTATTCGTAGATAAGTTATCACAAATAACAACATTTTTTAACCTATAACATATGCATTAGGAAGGGAACAACCTTGCCGTTATTTAAATTTGAAAATCGCGTTTTATGTTATTACCCGTTTTATTTTTATCATATTGTCGCTTCTGTCAAAACAATAGATCCATTGCGGAAGTCCCTGGAGGGAATGAAATTATTTCGCGAGCTTTCAGGTTTTATATCTCAATACTTGACGTATTAGCTGAGGCTTTATAACGCCCTATCTTAACAGAGGCCTATATGAGGAAGTTTTATTGTCATAGATCAGGAGTTTGATGTAAGAAAAAGTTTTATTTTTGCAATTATAACGCCGGAAAAGTAAATACGCTAATCGGGATCTATACATATATTTTCAATTAACGTATGTTCAATCAATCATCAACAATTTTTTCAAACATTATTTAAGTTTTGGTACCACATTAATAGACAGATTAACTAGAGACTCACTTGATATGCAATTCATTGGTTAAATATATACTCATATGAGAACCATAAATGGCGCTTTACCTGACAGTATTATATAGATGGTAAATATGTAATTAAAGTGATTATTAATTACATATGCATAAATATAGGCGAAAACCCTTATTTATTAACTCCGTAAGCCACTCCAGTTTTCGATTTTGACAACAAATTGACGAACGGCTCCCTAACTATATGAAGTAAAGCAGCTGTCTAAAGCAATTTGCCGTTTGCCCAGCGTCTGTCATATCTGTACGCGAGCCAATTACTCAGCCACCTGCGGTCGGAGCTCATTCAGACTTTCGACACTACAATCTCCGAGGCTTACTTCATCGCATTGATATATTAAATATAGGACGTTCTGAAGGTTTTTATTGCAGCCAGTTCAAACCTGACGCTTTTTGCCAGCAACTGCTCAGCCATATGATTTGAATATAAATAAATGAAATGTTCATTTCGGATGTTGGAAAGAAGGATCGAAAAGAAAAAATCTTGAAATATTCTGAAGAAATTTGTAGTTAGGTGAAAAATTAAAAAGTAACGCATTTTAAATTATTCTGTTAAACAAATGAAGTAGTAGGGACAAACTTAGGTAGGTAATAATTATTGTTATCATAAGTAGATCACATAACGTAAACAGGGTCGTATTGACCTGCCGAACGACAGGTCTCCGTGTTACCAGATATGGGCCATTATTGCCGCTCATATATTTATTGAATCACCTGCCAACATGCATATAAATTCCACGATATTCTATTTATATGAGCATAGTAAATGCTTTAGTTATAATAAAAATTACAATCACCATAAATAGCGAAATACATACTTACCACAAAACGCTAATACTACATTTGTCAACAACAACGACATCCAAAAGTCAGTTTCGAGAAAGAACTTTGACTTTAAGTACAAGTATTTTTGAGATATGGTGAATTTCGTCTGAAAACCCTTTTCACAATATATATACGAATGATATAATACATATAATATGTTACGATACGAACTACTGTTCGTAAATGGGAAAGTTGCTTCCGAAAATGTGGAAGTGGAATATTTGCAACAAAAAGAACAAAGTCGTCAGCGTATCATTTATTATTTTTTATTATTAAATTATTTATATATGGCTGAGGCGTCACCAGTGTTCAAAAAACTATCATAATTTAAAATGAATTGAGATTCGTTATTTATCAGTATATCACAAACTTCTTACGTGGAAACTTTGTTCGAAGTGAGCATTTTAATAACATTAAGCAAATTGAGATAGTACAAGTTCCGTCCAAACTGTGTTAGCTTTTAATCTAGCTTTCATATCATACCATGCATTAAAGGCTTGTGATATTAAATTTATCTCTCGAAGGAAATAAGCTAGATGATGGCGGTGCTAGCGGATCTGTGATGTAGGAAAATTACGACACTCGTAACGGTACCTAAATTGTCTGGCCACAGAATTGATAATGGTTCTATATAAATACATAATGTATTGCGGTGTTATTCTCTGAAGAAATATAGGTCTCGACATATCAGGCCATTGGTTTTTAACTCCGATTAAAAATTTAGGTATAAATTTGACTTGTCTATGGCACCGTATATCTTGAAAAAATAGCCCAATTTTGATAGATTTTCTTTCGTTTTAAAGCTATGCTCACCGAGATTGATCTTTGTTATATTATTTGTATTGATTGCTACTGAATTTTGTTACGTGATCTTAAATACACATATTGTCACGTCTGAATATTTACTTTACAAGTTAATCGTCCTACAGATTTTCAATTGTGATTATGTAAGTTGTTCTTTTTATTATTACAGACATTGCAATAGATATGTTGACATCGAATTGCAAAATAGATTACATACAAACAAATAGATAAAAAGTAATGTTCAATGCAATGTTCTTACATTGCGTATAAAGCAGTATGTAGAAGCTATTATAAGAGTATCAAAGTATATACACATTTAGAAAAACCGAATATATAGCTAACTCGCCTACGTTACCATAGACATCAGATATGACTTGAAAAAAATGCTGATATCTATTTAATCTGGATTTATTTGACTTATTACTGCGAATTTCCAGCGTCGATAATCAAAATGAAACGAGGTATATGATAAGTTATTCCCAAGGCTTCGTAACGTCTCCGTAGTGGCAACATGAAATGTGCCTTTTAAATATTACGACCGGATTCAATTTTCGCGGTTGGGAGCTGACTGATCGATATAGCATCGGAGATGACGGCTGGTTGGTTTTTAAGTGTGTTGCAACGAAGGGTCGAAGCTGAGATCGTTGGGTTTAACATGTTTGTAGCTTATAGTAACAGTAGTTTTGCCCGCGATTTCGTTCACGCTCATACCAATTTTATCAACTACTAGTTGTCGATTAAATATTTTTTAGATAAATTTAATGTACAGTTACATGGTTTTTTATTTATTATGCGTCTAGATAGATATATATAAAATTCGATAAAAATTTTTGGTGACATCAGATTTTAATTAAACACTATACACCGAGATAAACTCGAAATCACGAAAAATGAGTTAAATAATTTTGGAGACTAGCGTGTACGTAGAGTCAGACGAAAAATTAAATAAAATATTTTCTGTTTATAAGAGAGCAATAGCCCTACACACCCATAAGAAATCTTGGATAAATTCGTTAAATGTAAATACAAATACGTGATTTCGTGTAAATATCGATAATAAACCTAATAAGTTTTTTCTACTAGTTATTCTCAAGAACTGCGAATGGAATTTGTTAAATTCTATAGGCCTCTGACCTTCTTAATATTATTTAAAGGCTAACAAACAATTATTATTGTATATTTAAAAACGTAGGTGAAACCGCGACGCACTGTTCCTTTTGTATATACATATCCTTCGTTCCTTCAATTTGATTATTTTCGCTCATTCACTTTCATTTATATCTTAAAGTATATATTGGTGGTGTATTAAAATTCGAAACAAATAACTTCCGAAATGGTAGATAATACGTTTGGACTTCGGTCTATGAATTTCTAAATTCTCGAATTAAAAATAAATAGATATATAAACTCACTGTTAAATAATTAATGTTGTCTTGTGGCGCCTCTTATTACGTCATCTTCATGTTCGTCTGTAGATGTCTGTTGTAAAAAAAACGATCGAAGTTCAGTTTCTTCAAAATGTCTAACGTTAGAAAAAACTTAAGAACTAACTTGTTTAACTAACGGTGCCTTGAAGTTTTAGGAAGACTAATTTTAGATGGTAATGATGAATAAATATGACGTTGATGCTAAAATACAACCCGCATAAGCTGTTTATACGAGCAATCTGCCAATTAATGTCTCGTGAAAATCGGTCCATTCATGTCAGAGGAAAGCTAGAACAAACATAGAGATAGATCAAATGATAAAGAATAGTAGATGTAATTTTTCTGTTGTGAGTGCCGTATATACTTTCATATATTATGACCGGATACTTTAAATTTTTATTTAATCAGGGCAATCAGAAAAACAAAATAAACTGAAATATTTAAGAATTTCTTTATACAGGCTTTATCAGTGGTAATTATATTGGATCGTTCGCTCTTGAACTATGCGTTATTATGCCGTCTTCCTACCCTTTTCGAGGGTTGGTTGATAATGGACACATTAAATTTTCATTTACAAGTAAATCTTAGATTACAAGCTTCCAACACATCGAGCCCTTCATTTAACTTAATACTTATTGTTGTAAATATTAAATGTGTCTTTCTTATATGTATCGTCTATTTCCTTAAATATATTATCATCTTTAAGAATTGCTCAAGATCCACCTTTAAAAATTTTATATAAGAAAAATCATGGGCGTATACCCCAAACCTTATGCCCTACTCGGGCACAGGGGACTTTCACTTATTTATTAAGCGGATGTACGCCATGCTATCACCCCCGTTATTCTCAGGACTATAAATTATAAGAAGTTTCATACAAAATTGATCTTCCATGGAATTTTCCCTCTCAAGTATCAATTTCGCGAAAAGTAATCAATAGTCTTCTCTTGGGTTTCAAATACTACCGCAAATATTACTAAAAAGCATAATAATCCGATTAACGTTTAAGTCGTTAAAGTATAATAAAAAAACAATTTCGCGTTATAATGTTAGTTAAGATATCAACATAAATGTTTCCTAAAGTCACTCGAATTATATCTTAATTATTTTAATAAAAAGGGCTTCCTCCTATATTTCCTTCTTCAAGAATAATTTTAGCGGAAAAAGGCATATAGTATTCTCTCGAGTTTCAATTACTTATCTATCATAGAAATATCATTCATAGAAAGCGGCGTAGCGATTTAGTAGCTAAAGCATAGGAAATAAGTACACGTTTACACTTATATAAGTTACGATATAACTGAAAATTTTTCTTAAAGTCAATCAAACTCTATCTTGACTTGTTTAATAAGAATGAGATGTTACTCGAGTTTTCTACTTATAGGCTTAGCTGAGTTGCGAAAACGAATATTTGGTCCCGAACTAATTCCGCTGAAGTTTGGATAGGCTACGGCCTCTAGAGGCTGGAATAATTACTAGTACATACTTCGCTGCAGCCGAATACTTGTAGTTCAGTGCGGTTTGGCCCGATGTTACGTTTCTGAGATAGCAACTGGATTTAAATGTGAGGCTCATACTTGAACATTATACTGTTAACTTGCGACCCGCGGTTTCGCACTGTTGTAATTTAATGAATAATTGTGAGTTGAGAACATTTAATATCTACATGTAAAGAAGTTTGATTGAGTTGTACATACGAGTATATACATATAACTTTCATAATAGATCTTAGTAATATTAGCTAACAATACTTGTGTTTTATACTATACTTTTTCTACTGTTTTACTAAAAACATTGATTCATTTTGAATAGACCACTTAACGGATACGTATCATAAATGTTTTATTCTTGGTCGTTTCGTTTAGCTTCTCTATAATAATATAAATGTAGAAGTTTGTATGTTTCTTTTACTTAATCAAAAACAAATCAGTAAAATTGGATTTTTGACACACATACATAAGCTGAATTAACACATAGCATATGTTTATACATAGACCTAAATTTAATGTCAACATCTATTAAAAATATATTCGTCTTTGAATTCTCCGACTTGTATATAAAAGATTTTCATGAAATAAATGTAATACTCCTACAAATAGAAGTCTAGCAGGTATCTTATTACTCTGAAAAACCTTACGTTTATGACGGCTTGAATAGAATGTCTGAAATTCATAGAAACAAAATTAATTTACTAAATAGGTTGAAGGCGGCACGTGCCAAGATTGGGTTCGTTAGGCGAGCTTGTCTCAATATAAGTAATATAGCGAATATCAAATATTATGTGACATTAGTAAAAGGTGTTTTGCAAGTGTTATTCTTATGTTAAACGTCTTACAAAACCTGTTAATTTAAATTTTGTATAGTTTTATTTGTTTGTAAGTATATAACATATCGAACAATATTATATGTTATGTAAAGTTCCAGTGTCTCTCGTTGTATAAAAAGACATTTCTTGTCCCTGCAATAACTTTAAAAATAATATAATTAATTTGCGGCTAAAGATGTATTCTTAAAAGTGAATTGCGATATGAATCGTGAATAGCTCCTTCTTTTTGCATGTTCAGGATTCGCTGGCGAGATTTAATTACAAGAATATCATTTAAGATGGAAATTTAGAAGCATTTAAATTATCTCAGTATATGAATTAATATGTTACTACAATTTTCCCTCCTTTTTAAATTAATATAAAAAAAATATAGACACAAAAATAAAAATAAATTAAATTTGATTGAACATAAAAATTATTAATTATATAAAATTTAATATTAACATAAATAAAATCGAATGCCTGTAGTTTCGTTCTTTATGACATTCTAGATATTTATTGAATTGACGTGTATGGGTTACACAAAATATGTGCCTATGGGCACTGACGTAGAGATAGCCACCAATTACAGTCTACTATTAATATATGTGTACATAGATGACACTATTAGACATACCAATTCTACGACGCAGCTGACATATGAAAATGTCAACAAAAAACATAGATAATTTTATCACTTGTACATCCTCTCGCAAAACTCGAAGTTAATGACCCTTGTCAATCTTGTTTACCCTGTAATAAAGATGGATTGCGATTATCTGTAGGAGCTCAGTGCTCCGGGGGATACGCGGATGAAAATAAACTGAAATTTATTCGACATTTCCAATTTTTAAAAAAGCCTATCGTGTGGCGTCAATGATATGTCAAATCAAATCCCATTTACATTATCATATGAGATTGTCAGGAAGTACAGTTTTTATATGAGAGGAAGGCAAGCGAGCATAAAGTTCACTTATAGTAAGCGATTCTTGTCGCCCATGGACATCTCCCAAGATCAGGAGATCTAGGAGACGCGTTGCTAACCTTCAGACCTTAGCCATATTACATAAGGAGTTATTTAGTGACGTTCTGCTGCCGGTCGTATTTATTTTCATTTCGAGTATTTAAAAAATCATAGACTAAAGTGGAAACACGCACAGTACGTCACGACTTTATGCACACTGCTTTTGAAACAGGTCCCATTTCTAAAACAACTCAACTTTGCAATGCAACATACAAAAAAAGGCAATACCAATAAAATCAAACTACCAATTTTCAAATACTTGTATATATTAAGTAATGTATGATCTTATCGAATACCTGTCGTTTCACTCATGTTTTGAATTTATTTACTGTTGATTGATATTTTATTAGTAGATTTTATCATGAATTTTTATGAACAACGATAATAGGGCTTATTTGGTGATGGCTTCATTATTGATTAATTTACAATATTATGCCGAGATATCACTACCATTAAATGAGGCTAATACTCATCTGTTGATGTATCATAAAGAAGTGTTTTAATTATTTTAAACTGTTTACTAATAATAATATATGCTTGTTTCAGGTACCGTTATTTCGAAAAGCCGGTTGTTGGTTCAAGTCTTAAGAATTGACTCAAATTAACTCATAAATTAACGATTACAACGGTCAACGATGACTGTCTAGAGTCTAGACTATGGTTCTTGTTCGGAGCAGATGTTACGATATGGCGCCAGATATTAGCGTGTGAATTGGCACAGATTATATTTTACTATAACAGGCTGGTGTACATAGAATAAATACCCGTTTAAATGTTCACAAAGCCTTAACTTTAAGGGTGTTTTACCGGTTTCTAGCGATTGCTACATCTATCACTAATGATATGTGCCTATTTTACATGGGCATAAGATACAATCGTTTTTTTTAAATAAATATATATCTATGCTCCATATGGTACTGTTAAACTTTCCGTTTTCTTAATTAAAAAACGCCGTGAAGTAAAATTACGGGCAAGAATAGACATATTTACAACAGTTTTACCGTTGTTATAATGATTTAATTATAACACCTTTTCATATTCCGATGAAATTTTTAATAATATATCTTGTGGCCGTTTTAATCGTTCGGATATTTTCATAACAGTAATTTATGATGACTGGTTGTGTTCGGAGCGTCAACTCGATTTTTGTGTAAATTAACGTGTTTTATATAAATCAGAGGATTTCATTGTTTGCCGTCCGTTGACCCCGGATGTCAAGTACCGGTCTGCATAGATGAGATTATTAAAATTTAATTGTATGTGATGAACATCAAATTTGTACAAAACATTTATTTACTGGACTCCTAATTTGACGTGACATTGTGACGTATAATTTTTGCAATAATAATTATCTAAATTGTAACAATGTTCTTGTAATATGTCGACTTTTTATATACAGAGGGGATTTAAAATTCTTTTGATATTAACATCTCAGCCACTAATCATAATTAATTCATTATTGAATGATGTGTCAATTCACTTTTACGAGTATTCGGAAACTAACTCATTACAACATTCACGACCTTTTCATCTTTGAACGGTGGTACGTGACTCAGGTGGAATTTTAAATATAACGTTTAGAATTTGTTCCTACCATTTAGTAGGTACCCGAAACTTTAATACACGTACGAATAATAGGCTTATAGAAATTATAGAAATTAATATAAATATGTCAGAACAGGCGGGAAGCGTGCGATCTATCAGTTTTTTGCGAACCGTTCTTGCCCTAGAACAACGGGTCCGTCTAAAATATACATATAATAAATACGAAACATTATAGAAAAAGACATAAAATATTACTATATTGTACAAACTTTTGCGTCTAATCAAAATTTGAAATGATTGATAATATTATTTTTTTATTTTGCATCATCCATTTTTATATTGTTAGTAAGTATTAAATAATGTTATCTGTGGCTTAGCCGTTTCTAGACTTACAAATATACAAAATACGAGCTGGCAACGGTTACTAGAGACAAATGAGATAGCACAGTATCGTCCGGCCTCCTCAGCTGATAGTGCGGTCAGTGATCCCGACGGGCCTTACGAGTGTGTTGAATCATTTTACTACCAAATGTACGGAGATTTGTCATAAATTTTAATAATAGCTCTTATGTATCAACTTCAGTCGCTAAGCCAAAGAATCGAAAATATGAGAATATAAACTGAGATAATACTTGCTTATTAACGAATAAAAAAATCAAGACACTCATTAACATACGTTAAAAAGTTAAAACCATAAGATACAATAGCCCAGTGGATTTAAATTTTATTTATATTTCATTCGAAAAATCAAAGACTTAGGTCGAAATGCTTATTTATACCGTGATCTTTTCATGTACTAAGTTTGTTCTTGTATTTCTATTAATAAATAAAAAGAAATAAACATGTTTACATAATTTTTTTTACTGTTACAACAGACATTTAATAAACAAGAGCTAGCCAGAAGACAGAATGTCATAGAATGCAGAAGTACTTGTACACAGTATATATATTTAACATTAAGTTAACCGGGCTTATTATGAAACAAGTAATTTCCCCGTAAATACTGAAAACAAATGGTCTAGTTTACGTTTTAAACAGAAGCCACGAAAGGAATAGTTGTAATATGTTACGAGAGTGAGCGTGCCAATTTAAACATTTTATTTCAGCTCATACAGACTGTGAGGGTGAAACGAGCGTCTTGAAGGACTAAATTATTTGATTTCCACTTGTGTTAATCGTTTGTTAGTATCAAGTAAAGATATATCATTAAAATAATAAAAATCGTTAAATGTGAGTCGTGTGTGAAATTGTAGTTGTTACGAAATTACTTTTACACTTTACCATTTGTTTTTAAACTTAATTTTATAAATTTTCATAAAACTGTTATAATTTAAAAGAAGATTGTTTCGTTTTGCAATATATCTATATAGTGTATATAATGAATAACAATAATTAGGGATACTTACTATCCTGTCTCAAGCACACTCTTCTAAAATAAAAAGTTATAGATAAATAAATGTAATTTAAATTCATTTTAACTATTTAACAGTTTCAAGTTAAACCGAAATGTGCATTCCTTTACAAGAAATACCGAATAACCTCACATCGTCGTCTACATAGCAGTTTAGTCGCGTTTAATATCTCCGTCTGTTCGAGGACTTATCGTATTATAAATAACTTAGTTCGTTTGCGGGCGGCGTGGATTGCTTGCAGGTTGTAATTCTACTTAGATTCGCCTGTCCTAACCAATTTGTGGACTGTGCTTTAAATATTAGTCTGGTTGCTGCACCGGTCGAGTTAGCGAGGAAAGCGCCGTATATTGAGAATAAATTGCGACTGGCGGGCTTGTATGGAAAGGGAGTTACATAGAACTAAGATATCTTTTATGTTATAATTCACTACGTAATCTAGACAATTATGTAACGTATACTAAGTTGTTTAGCATTATTTGGTTATTATTATAATAGATTTGATGTATTGTCTAGATAAAGACTACATACGCCAAAGCATTACATCTTTAAAGGGAAAATTGATGTGCAATTTAGGGTAAGTCGAGGGGTTACATTATGTATTCGATTTCCATGTTCAGGTATTTAATGTTAGGAAAGAAGGATATCGAATCTACACAATACATCAGACGACATCATATCATTAATTGATTAATTTCATTTGGCCAGGTGTCAATTACCATCAAATACTTCATTCTCTATTAATATCTGGTATACTAATTAAAAAATTATCATTGCTTTTGGTAATAAATTTCGCTTCCTCCAATGGTTTTGTATCTATTTATTATTGAATTTTAATTAATAGAGCTTCTATCGTAAGATGGAAAGTTGACAACGTAGAAATGTCGACGGCAAATGGTGTAACATTAGCTGCGTTAAGTTTTGCAAATGACTCGGGCTTGTAAAGTTACGCTTAGATGAATAGACGCTAGGGTTGGCAACATATTATCTTAATCAAAAAGATACAAAAACGAGTAGATTTAATACTTAAATTAGAAATTTAGTTAGTCATCCAACAGTGAACTGCCATCCTTAAATTAAAATCATACGAAATATTTCTTCATCCTTAAGTTATAAGTCTTTAATTACAGTGGTTTTAACACATTTAAACGCAAACAAATGTGTATTTAAATTTTATTATTGTGTGAATTACTTGTTAATAATCGGGTGGCTGAGATATCGCCTGCTCTTAACATATCTTAATCTTTGTCTATCTATAACTGACGATAGACATTAATTATATAATCGTTTAAATTTTTTTTATAATTGTAGAGGTTTCTTAAACCGATATTAGTTATAAAATAATTGAGTGTTTAGGTATTACATTTTATTATTGCTATCCCTTAATGTTCTAGAAATATGTAGTGACTATGTATATAGGTACTTGTGTAGACAGCGCTGCAGTGGCTAACTGTAAAAGTATTTTAATAAAAGTTGACATCCCTAGCACGCGAGAGATACGAGTTTCGGTTTTGAATATTATTTGTTGGAATGGAAAGTTTGTTTGAATATTCTCTTTGAATGAGTGATGATAACTTTTCGTACACGGTTAATGAGAGGCGTATTCTAAGTTGTCTGTCTACAGGATATATTAATAAATAATTATAATTAATGATAATAGAAGAAGAGAAGGAAATACAAGTTTACCAAGTGTTTACGTTTCTCGGTTTTAAGAAATAATTAATTTGTTATTTCTTCAATGTTTAGAGAATTTATTTGGGGCATTTGACACGTTTTACATAAAGACGACTGATAAACTATTATGAAATGACTGTGATCTGTTGGATCAAAGGACTTAATATAGGCTGCATATAATATACTTTATTGTCTAATATTCTTTGTATACTTTTTGCATAACTCTACAAATACTAATATTAGATTTTGTTCTTAATTGTTGATGCATAATCTTACAAGAAGTAAAATAGCAAGAAACCTGTTAAAAGAAACTCGTGCGCGTCTTCAAACTCTAAACAGTAATGCGCGCTTTGTCGAAGGAAATTGAGTTTCATTTGAAGATGCCTCCCATTGTTACGTTTCCTTAGATTTGATTTGTCTAAGGCTGTTTCTACATGAGTCGCTTTATTAAATACATTTCCATATAGTACGATGGACAGATGTTTGTATATCTGTTTCAATTTAAAATTTATATTCAAAAATACATTTTTCAAATCAAATTTCAGTTATTAAAACTCAAATATCGTATATAATAGAGTATCGTTCTCGTTACAAAAATAGTCCATCAGCGCAGCATTGAATTAATTATGTTTTGTGACTGAGGAATTTAAGGTTATTTGTTCTATGAGTTTCATGGTCGTCTATATGTGATCTTAAAACATATAATTTAATTTTAGATGTGTATTATTTGTCATTAAAGGACCGTGTGCGAAAGGCCTTATAGATACGAATCACATCGTGTTTGGATTGAAGGTAAATATTTGTGCATTTACCACAAATACATTTTGTTATGTGCACTTGAGATAATTCATTTATAACATCGTGGTATAACCGTTTCTTAAGTGCTCCGGTCTGAACTTAAGTCATGTTGTTAAACGAGTAATTTATATGGCTTCATATAAACGTTTACTTAACTAACATATCTCTTACTATCCCTTTCTTTTGTGATATAACGGAGGCATTTCTTGTTCTATATTTTGTTGTCAGACATTCAAAAGGCTCGTGGGACGGTTTTATACTAGATTCTTTGAATTATTCAATTCCAATTAAGCAATATAAATACTTAATGATGAATTTTTTCTTCTACAGTTTGATCACTTTCCTTGAAATTGATCAGAACATTGCTCTTTTGTGAAAAATATTTTTTTTTTCTATAAATTTAATAAATGCTTTTGCTTAATTTTGTTCTTTTTCAAACGTTGTTTTTTTACAACTTAAAAACGGCTCACTTGATTTATTGGATACAGTCTATTTAGTTTTATTCAGTATATTTGTAATTTACTTCTTTGAACTTTAAATTACTATTTACGTCAATCTCTACATACCACTAAAATTCTTGCGCGGGGCCCTAACGTGTTATACTTTTATTGAAGTGCCTCTAGTACAATCATTATCTCTTTTATACACGCATCAAATTCAAACTCAAAATTTGTCTCGACGCCTTTCGTCCCTCATCATTGTTTATTCCCTAAAAAGCCAACATTGAACAAAACCCTATTGGATTCGCCATTGCAATAACATTTAATTAAAATCACAATTGTCGGTAATATCGGTTTAATATCAACTTGTTATTTACAACTGGAGCATAATAAGAATTTCATTGGCCAATAAAATGTTTTATATCCGCTTCGATTGTTATGAGCGCTTGATTTGTCATTTCGGCAGCAGAACGGATCGATTTATCCACCATTGAAAGTGCTTATAACTTAATATTGCTTCGTAAAATTGTTAGGTGACGGGATTATTATTCATTAAGTTTCATAATGTGTAGCTTTTTATGGTATCACATCACTTTCGTTGCGGTAAGCTGAAATAATAGACATACATTTGCTAAGTTTCAGGCGAAATTATTCTAACAATGTTTTTTCTTCTTCCTCGTGGATCATGTAATTTTTGTATCTAGAAAATAAAGGTCTGGAGTTCAAAGGATAAAATCTTATTATGGCCAGTTTTTACAGCGGTGTTTTAGCTTTAATAAATATATTTTGCCGAGAAGTAGAAAGGTAGTGTAAAGCAAATTTAAACAGGAACAACGCAGTTTTTTAGAATCCAGTTACCTATATTAGGTAAGGTAATATATGAATTCCATGTTTTTATAATAAAATTAATTTTAACATAGAATTCTTAGCCAAACAAAAATTATTTTGATTTGAAATGGCCAGTACTGCAGAACGGCAATTTCATAGGTGAAGACCTAAAAACTAAAAAAAGCTAAAAACACATTTAACTCCTGAGTTTTAGCTTCAGTCTACAAATTATAGTATAATTCGAAACTGTGTGTAATACATACATACTTACAGAGTTTATTTCGACGCAACACTTAGGGATTGACATGCAATATTTGATTACGATTTTTATTAGACTTTATAAGCGAAAATGTCGGTATTATAAAAACCTAGAAATCTCATTGACCCAGTTATCTAACATTTGAGAATGTTAGATAACAGGGTATTTTAACTCTTATCCGTAAAAATAAACTAATTATACGCCATCTTATTATCCCAATTTCTAAGTTACAAAATAAAGCTAATAAAAGCTTGTTAAAATGAACAGAGTTGACGTCAAAAGCAAAATAAAATTCTTGTCGGAGCTTTAAATATAGAACGAACTTATTATCTGAATAACTCTTTAATATGTAGGAACATCGACATGATTTACCGAAGAAAACCCGACCCAGTCACAATAGTATGAGTAATTCAATAAAACTTCGAACTTTTTCTCATATTGTTTTAATATAATAGCAATTTTATCTTTATAAGAACGGCTATCGGAGGGATGTTGAAAAGAATTTTATTTTCTAAGAGATATGGACAATTACATCTTCTTGAGGAACGGGAATTCCTTAGGAGGTATTCTAGGAATCCGCGTCTCCTGTTTAAAAATATACCCTTTGCTCTATTATAAGACGGATGTTATATTTTATTTTAAAAATATTTATATTCATAGTTTATGATGTTTATTCTCAATAAGTAGATAAGATTAAACTTGATTTCAAATTTTCTTTTGACTTGATTTTACTGTGTTGAAATAATGAAATTGATTTTATTCGACTTCTAATAATAATAACTAATTATAATATGGCTAACCTCCTAACACTAGCGATCCGCTCCGGCTTTTCATGGGTAGCCAAAATATCGTTAAGACAAAAACTAAAGAATTCTATATGTTTTAAATTCCGCCGAATTACAGGTCATAATCAAATATCATCTTGATCCGAGTAATAATTTCGAATTTTATTAATTTTATATATTACTTTATTTGTTATACATATGTGATATGTATATAACTTTAGTACATGTACCAATTTTCCGAAGTGTTTAGTGAAAAGCAGCGTGAAATAAGTGATCGTATCGACTACCGTTTGAGTGAAGGAGATGCCGTCGCTCGTAAAACGTTCACCCTCGAGATAAAGCTACGCTTACATGCCTCTGAAATTATAGGCCACATACGTCTAAAATAGGTTTTGACACTTATTGTTTGATTTCAACTATTCTAGAAGTTATAACGTCATAATTCCGTTTTAATTGAGACAATAAAAGCTTTATGTCAGAATTTATTAATTTTATAAAATATTTACTTACCAATACACATTTGTATAAGATAGCAGTGCTTGTAAATGTCCCCCACGCCTACCGTATGTATTATAGCACGCGTGTTACTAACTACATGTATCGCCACCATTATCTGAAATACCTAGTTTAAAGGTTGACGCGATCGATGAACCTTATTCGATTTCGTTAACATTGCACAATAGTGTAAGAGGATCTTGCTTGATTAAATTCTTCTAAGTCCTCTCTACTTTACGTTTTCTACTAAAGATTCTAATTTTGTTGTCCATTGGATTAGTAGTATATTTTTTAACTATCAATTTAACTTCTATTTTTTTTCCATGCAGTATATGTAATAGACTCTCATTTGCTAGCAGTCTTTACCCCACTACCTCATTTCTTTATTCTATCTATTTGATATTTGTCTGTTTACGATTTGGTTTACGACGTGCTAGCTGAATCTATGTTCATGATATTTAAGTTTTACTAGTTAGGTTAGTCTTTCCATACCCGAATGACTTAACTCCGATATATGCAAACTCTTCAAATTTTAATGAAGATCACTACATTACTTACGTCTACATTGGTGATCATTGGTGACGCTTTTAGATATATCCGTTCGAAGAAACTCCTAACATTAGATTTATTTCTAAGAATAACGAAAAATTCAAATTGTAGTATAAATATTAATATTATGTAGTTCGGATGACTATAGTATAATACACGATTACGGAGTACGAAATAAGCCTTGTTTTAGTTTTTACAGGAACATATTATGTTATACGGGGACATTAGACAATTGCGCCTCTTTGAAGTCTAAAAATCAAGCATTATATTACATGCTATAAAAATCCATCTATTAAGTTGAAGTAGGCAACAAATCTCCCAGTTAAAGCATGGTCATAAAGCTTCCGAATTACGGGCAGGTACTTTGTAGGGACATTAAAAAACCGCAAGCTTCGGATACGTTGAAATAACGGTGGACGGTTTATCGTTTGCTGGACTTACGACTGCCATTGTTAGACGCGTGTGCGGTTATGCGAATTTAGAATGTGGATATTTCATACATAGATTGTCTGGTACTGTTTTCTGAAGCTTATGTCTGAAATTATACTTATTATTATTTGCTACTGTTTCCAGTTCACTTAAGAAATGCTAATGGTCTAGTGCTAACTTTCATTATTAATGTATTCATGATGTATTCAAGAAGTTATAAGTTCTTTGATGATATGGATATGCTTATAGTAGAGGTTTCTGAGGTCTTAATCGATCCTTAAACGATTATGGATGATTGTTAAGTTAAATCATTTGCCAACACCTGCCTAAGCTGTATTATGATTGGTTATTAATATAGTATTGCTTGTCACAAAGAAGTGATTAGTTGATACAAATCTGCTAGTTTTGATTCACATATATAATAAGGAATATAATCGTTTATTCAGCTGAGGATACGCGAAATACTAACCCAACCCATAAAAATATAAAAGTTCCAACACAATGTCAAAGCCGCTTCAATAAGAGCCAATAGAAATAGAATTAGCCCGAACTATTTAGAGGCGGTGTTCGAACGTGGCCTTGACATTGCCGTCACGGCCGGGCACTCACGCGCAGATCCACAGCTAAGCAACAACGGTATACAATTAACGAGTATTATCCTTTATGTATTTAGACTTGGCGGCGTTACTAGGAGATGTGTCAATACATTGATAGTTTTAGCATGCAAATGATATATTAGTATTGTAGTTGGTTAACAAAATTGTGAGGCTCCACAAAAGAAATGTCGTTCAGTATCCCCGTAATATGGGCAGGTC
>JAOSYY010000007.1:11845018-11880166 GCA_025727935.1 Hebomoia glaucippe
AATCCGCACGATCGGTGATTCTAATGACACCACCTTCCCCCCGCACTGTTTATAACTTATTGAGATATTCGTTTTTTTAAATATAAATCTGCCGCCAGACACCCTGTATATCATCTTAGTACTCATACGGTACATCTATCATTCTAAATCCGAAATATTCATACCTTCTTCGATTTTGGTACTGAAATGTTAATCAACATGAATATAAGTAATTCTACTATTTTAAGTTTTAAAATATTATGCATTTTATATTTAGATTATTTTACTTATGGCAATGTTCTAAATGCATCATAAGTTTTCACCTTTATGTTTAAATCAAATATGATTGCCATCTATATTACAGATAATTCAATTCATACAACAGATAATAATTCTTTTTTACCTTTTATATGTATTTAGCTTTTTATGCTTACTTCACAATTAAGCCGACATAACATCAATCTTGCCAAGGATGTACATTTATCATTACATAATCACTATGTAAAACATTCTGTGTGAAGCAAATACTTTGTATAGGCACAATGTAGGGTTAAATGTATTGAAAGTTAAAATATTGGTTGCGTCGCTTCGTTTGTTTTGGAGGTGTATCCCGATGGAGAACAAAGCCGATCTTGTTCGCGTCTATAAGCGTTAAGTTGTCGTTGAACAATGGCAGCTTGTTTTGTAGTTAATTACTGAGGCCATAAATAACAGACCTACATAAAGAATATCTTGAAACGCGCAATTGTCTAAGAACTTTAGTCGAAGTTGTTATCAAAACATAGACAGTTTATATTAAAGAGCTGTAGAGTTATTTTTGATTTCTGAAAATGACCTGTTTTACATTTTACTTATAATCTAAAAGATATCTACAGTACTTCAGTGTTTTACTGTGAAGTAGAAAACTGAACTGATTGTTACCTGAGTGTAGTTTATAACATGAAAACTAAATGAAGAGTACGAACTATCAAAATTATATTTCTATAGGAAAATTATACTTTATATCATATAAATATATAAAACTATATTGAAGATGTTGCTGCACTATCAATAAAATTCACAAATAATTGCAACATTAATAAAATATATACATCGATAAACAATAGATTCCACATGTAACCTAAATATGTTTTCCAGAAGTTCTCAGAAGGGGACATCATTTATTTTTATAAAGGTCGCATTAAATCAATACTTAAGAAAAATGTCCACAATCTTAGTACTGGGAAACCCTCAAATTAATTGTTTAACATGCTCTGATATAAAATAGTCTGTGGTCGTACCATACGGGCGACGCTGTCAAGACTGAGGCGATAATTATCTTGTAATGCTATGTTAGTATAGCCTCCATTAATTTAGAATTACTATTTTAGTTTGTAATTGAAATTTGTTTCATCAAAGTATATATCATATCAACGTTACTAGCCCTGACGCAGCTTGTTATATTTTTATTTAAAAGATGACTTGATAAGCCATTAGGCATAAACTTATATGTTTACATGATAGGTTTTTTTTTAATACCTACATATTATTAAAGAAAGTTTATTTTATACATTTCTAAGTGAGACATCCCGTTTATATTTACGGAGAAGAAATAGAGAGATAGATACGAACAATCGCACCGGGAACAAATTAACAATATTCTGTAGACATCGCGTCGGTACCGATACTGGCAATAACGAGTCAATAATAGATAGCTTGTGTTGCCACGCTATTGGAACTAACCTCACCTGAGCCCCTACTAAGGATATCTCGAATTTCAAACTCGTGTAATCTAGTGACAGTTATCAAACGATGATCTACGATTTATCTTCCGAAATATGTCTCTAAATTTATTAAAACGCTATTTAGTAGATAATCGGTTTTTGTATTGTACAATGGATATAGTATCTGAATTATATTTTATAACCACAAAACCTTAAAAGTCACATTAGATATGAACTATAAATATATAAATAACCTATGTATTTCATAGATTTTTCGAGTTGTTCAATAAATCATAATGTTCTGAGGATAATGTTACGTATAATGTGTTTAAAGTATGGAAAATAGAAGTCGTATATGTCTGAAAACTAAATAACAATTGTTTACAATCCATAAATCTAAGCTTGGCAGTTTAGAAGGATTTGAAAAATTGCAATATTAAGTGTAAACATTAAGCTAACGTAATCACGAACAAATGGTTGTGTCGTTTAAGTATTGTGGTACAAATATTTATACAAGTCCTTATTCCGTGTAAATGTGTGGGCACATTAGAGGCGCGGGCAGAGAGGCGGGGCGCGCTTGTCGCGGTATCACTAACGATGTGTCTCATTAAGCTGCATATCCAAAATGACGACCGAGATTACGTGAAAGATGGCGATTTTACGACGTCGTGAATTAATTTTTATATGGGTGTAGGAAGAGTTTATAATAAAGATTACAGGTGAAGTGAATTTGCAAACGCCGTGATTGGTTATTTTTATCTATAGGCAAATACATGGATAATTTAAATTCACGAGTATATAAAGTACTAATATGCTTTAGAAATTACGTTCAGTCTATAAAATATGTAAGGTATTATCTATTAAGATTCTTATCAACACAAAGAAGTATTTAGCATTTCTTTTTTGTATTTCGTTTTATAAAAGTTCTTTTATAGTTTGATTCCTTGAATATTGACAGTTAGACTGGCTCTAGGCCATGCTCCGTTATTATTAACAGCAGCTTTTGCTTCCTTAAAGGCGAATAAATCTTAAAAAGTGATAAAATTAAAAGGTTTCTCACACGCTTTCTAATTCCTTTGCTGGAGTTCAATTATTTAGTAAAATAAATACAAAACAAATTCAGCTCCCGCTCGCTTATGCATAGCACTACAACCCTAGACTGAACACCGTTTAATATAATGCTAGACGCGCTTCGTCGTATACACTAACCGGCAAACATTTCATTGCTCCTTAACTTACCTACAACGTTACGAATGCGTATTACAAAACGGAAATGCAAGTCGTTTGTTTAATTTTTACGGAATTCGCTACACATTTTTCGGCGGTGGCGTTTTGAATATTTAGTAGATGTAAATACTTGGGTAATCGTGAATTCTTCAAAATGTTTCGGTACTTTAGTCTTACAGCCGCTTACTGTTAACATTTTGTTAGCTTTAAGAAAATATGGCAAGAAAAGTGGGTCGAATTAATTCATTTTCATAATTGTTTTGTACAACATAAGTAACAATCTGTACATTTACACTTTGAAATAAGTAATATTGTTAAACAAAGATAGATATCTTCGTGACGAGCCTTGGTGTACGTTTTTGTATTATATTTTTATTGATCTTTTTCTGAAATTGTTTTTGTGTGACTTGCTGATTTTTATGTTTTGTCCCGCCTCTGGTAGTAAATAGGTGGTAAAAAATATAAGTATTTAATACAAAAATGTTATATCCAAGTTGTCTCCTATAATTGCATTGTTATTCTTCTAAAAGTAAATGCGAGCATAACACTAGAAAATAAATGACTCTTTACAAACTAAATTGCATTTATTACAACCGTGTATTTTGTAGTATAGTATAATTTTCCAAATAAACGGAAATAGCGCATAATTCGAACAACTTCCTCGACAATCCGCAACTCAAACATTTTCCAGTCTCGCGTGTGTTCAAATATATTTTCCTAAACGTGACACGAGGTGTTTATCGCTTAATTATAGCTGCGATATATATTTATATCATTCTAATGAAAGTTTTTATCACGAATCCATATTTATTTTTGTTTCATAGATTCTATTGTAATTAACCATAGTGCTAAATATAGGTCGTAGATAAATAATGGCTATGAAATATTTTTATGAGGAGGCTTAAAAAATTTCTATTTTTCATTAGATACCATATACATACATCTAGATACCCTAGAGATTGATACGAGATATCTAATAATAGAACTAATCACAATTGTGTGATAAAGCCGTTAAAGTTTCCATTTATACCGGGAATAGTAAGATCTTGCGCTACAACCAACACGTTTATATATATAATTGCTCTATAAGTATTGTTTCTATTATTACTAATTTTCAAGCTTTTTAAGTGAATGAAATTTTTGACTAAATAAGGAAAGTGAAATAACATAGAAGTACCGCCATAAATTGAGAAAACATTAAGCGTTAAGCGAAGTCAAAGTGAATCCATTTGACTTATTTTCCGATAGCTTGAAATGTTTATATTAATAAATAGAAAGGAGGCATTTTATTAAAAAATTAACGACGTAATGCGATTGATGATCCAACATCAAGTGAATCTTATGGACTATGTTAAGTAATCTTACAACGAAAATAATATTAGTGTTCTGATAAAGAGGTTATACAAGTAGGAACTCTTCTATTCCCGTTTTGTCTATGACTGAGTCTCGTGCTTGGCGCCCGTCAATCAGACGGAAGTAAACATGTTGCATGCGATCTACGCGCATGTTAACACTATGAAGACGGATCAATTTATCACTTACGTGGATAACTCACGCGTTAGCTACTGTTATACGTAACTGGTCTAGTAGTTTATGGACTCGTTAGTCGTTACAACTTCGACATGAGTTAATTTCCCGTTTTTTCTTTTAATTCTTTTGTAAAAGGAATGAGCTTTACGACTAAACAGGTGTTTAAATTTTGTTCGATTAAGAAATAAGGTGAACATAGATTGATACTTAAAGTTTTTTGGATTTTTTCGTATCAATACATTTGTAAAAAACGAATTAAATGCCATTGTACCAAAGATGAAATATATTTTTCGCACACTTATCGTAGTACACTTAAAATTTATATGCAGTATTGAAATGAACTTTAGAATGCCAATTATTCCGAACATTTATCGTGTATTTTTTTCGTACATAAACATCGCGCATTCTGTTTATTGACACCATTATGAAGGAAAATTGAAAATATCGCATTATTTCACTTGAGTAGATAGAAATAATTGACTGTGTGGTGGTAGGGCCGGGTGGTGGGGTACATTGAGTGTCATGCGAGGGCTCACGCCGAAGTGATTCTTGAGTAGCTTTGTTATTATAAATGTTTTGAAATTTTTTTCATTGAATGCCATCCGAGTTCGCTTTATATTGAAGCATTTCTAGAATTCCACCATTGCTAATAGAATTGAGTTTTTACCTTTGTAAATATCGTTTTGAATATCTCGTGCATACCTATTATTAGTATTTTGCATTTGTACATTAAAAAGTATTTTTTTTGACAATGAAGTTGTATATGACATTCTAAAATTAAATTTACAAAGAAAAACATTCGACTTTAATAACAAATAAGATACTAAAGAAATCTCCTGAAATATTGAATAAATTTTGGCGCTATTGTTTTTTAATACTATTGGTGGGTAATTTTCGTAAATATGCTATTTTTATGGTTTTTATATTAAATATATCTTGCTTTAAGTCAGTAAGAATACCTATATAGCATCAGTCGTAAAATCCAAAAGCTCGTAATGTACGGTAGGGCTAATGGACCCAGCTCAAGGACCACGCCCAGCGATTATCTCTGAGCTATTTATTGTTTCCTTTAGATGAAAATATGCTTAGTGGGGAAGTGTGAAATCGTTAATAGGATGGTTGAGGAAAGTTATCTTTATTTTTGTAGTTTGAACGTAGGATACAGAAAGTCCTTTGTTTCGTTGTAAATGTCGTATTTGACTAGTACTGTTGTGAATGCAGTATATAAGCTAGTGTGCAGTTTATTTTGTAAATTATTCATCAGTATCATGCAACATAGAACTTCAAATTAAAAATAAGTAGTTTAACCAAGAGAATCAATAAGAGAAAATTCTTAACTTAAATAAATACTTTTTTATTTTATAATATAGAAAAAAGTTCTAACTGTGAGAATTCGCTCTATAGTGGTGGCTCCTGTCCGTGGTAAATTCTTATAATATTAACATTTCAAGTGTAAGAAAAATCTATAAACCGTAGCATAACTGTTTTGTCAACAATTAAAACAAACATGTACGAAATAAAAGTCAAACAATGCAATATAATTTTCCTAAAAAAATTTACAGGATTGTCTGAATTCTTGGAATATTTTTTGAAATTATACTAAAAAGGCGTCTAGCATTCAACCATCAACTTTATCACGCGGCTTTGCGTGTTTTTATTAAAACGCGATATAAAATCGCCTGCTCATTTCACTAAAAGACAGACAAGTCGGATAGGATTCGGTGATATCGGGTTCCGCTCACAAAATTTAATAGCGAATTTTTCCATCATTTTTCCTTAAAATCGTCAGACTATCCGGTTACATAGAAAATTCAAGGTAATAATATCAGTTTCAGCTTTTTGTGTATTTTATATTTAATAGGCTGATAATGTTTCTTATCGAAGAAAGCTTTGTCCTGGCAAGAACTCATTATTTTTTTTATTACCGCTTGTGTTCCACTTTAAAGTACTAATATTGTTTACATACACACCAAGGACAATTTATATGTAATTTTTTCATTACGCTCTATAAAACCTGATTATATGATACAAATCATAAAAAAGTATGTTGTGAACCTTCGAACGGGCCCCTAAAACTGAACAGACTAACGATAATGTTTGTAATACGGAATACTGCATTTAAAGCTATGGCGACCGGCCAAAAACCTTTTGCATAAAATTACAAAGCATAAAAAATTATTGGTATCTGAAACCGGTCTTTAGTGTTACTATTATCACCCTGGGCTTTTTTTAATGACAGATGAGCCTAAAGCGTACTAGATGTTAGTTGACACTTGAGGCTTCTAATATCATAGATGTGTAGTCTCCTTTTCTATCAAAGCTTTCGGACATTTATAGTCTGAAGCTGAGTCTGGCAAAAAAATTTTTTTTCATTATGTAAAGAAAAGGAGAAAAGATGGCTTTTAGAAATTATTACTAATTTTTAAAAGTTTGAGTGTTAGTTTTAAAATTACTAGGTATATAATGAGACCGTTTAGATATTACTTTGCGTGCACACGGGTTTATCAGCTCATGACTTTTCGGGAACTGTCGTATTTTGTTATAATTTATATTCCTATCAGATTAGTCGCGGTGAAAGTAAGATAATGTATCAACTCAAATAATCATCGATAATATGTTTTGTTGATACGAATTTTATTAGTAGCTTATAACACAATGTTTTAATGGTATTTTATGTCACACTATTCGTGAATCTCGATTTTACCGATGTTGAACAAAAGTTCAAACCAAATGTCTATCTATACTGGTTATATTATTTATTTCATTGTGTAGTTGTAGTTGAAATTTAAATTTTTTTATTTATTCGTGTTTTTTGTTTACTGTTCGTACTTTATTCTGGGAATACTCGGAAACTTTACTTTATTGTTAAACTTTTTTGTTATTTGTGTATTTTTTTATGAATATATCAATATTAAAAGCTTGTATTTGTTATATTTCTCATTAATTTCGTGATACGTCGTTAAAATATCTACCTATTAGCTAATCAATGTACCTTTAAAATGTTAAACGAGCTTTACAATTAAATGTTTGGAGATAATTAAAGTTTTGGAGATTATTCTCTACATCCAAAATTTCTATAGTACTATTAATAATGATATATTCAGAGGAGAAGATTGCTGATAACCTCAACAAGGTGGCCTTATATCATTAAAATCTTCGCTATCAATATTTTTGGGGTATTCGGAAATCGTATTAATATCTAATTCCTTGTATCCTGGAAACTGATTACTCAATTTTTAAATGGAGTTTCGATAAACATCAAGAGTACCGATAAATTCTTTATAAAAATATATAAACTAGACCTTTCAACAACTCGCTGCAATTTCTCATCATAATAAATACCAATAAAGAGGATTTACCTTCAAGTTAATTTTACTTTCTATAAAGAGTATATCTAATCATAGAAAATTCGTAATTTAATGTAACCGATAAGTCCATATTTGCTCAACTGATCAATATCTTGTCGAGGCTTACGAATGGAAAGTATAATTCTAATCAGTTTTTTGCCCGCATGACATTGAAAACCTACAAATTGCTTGACACGGATGTTTGCCACGCTAATGTGATATGTATGTCTCTAGTATTAAAGTGCAGTATTGCAGGTAGAAGCTAGCATCTGGTGTCGATCGCAAAAAACAGGGCTGGTGGCAAGGTCGACTAGTGACGTCATAGTTGCACGCGCTGGTAAAGCGTTATTTAAAATGGTCGGATTTTATGAAAATTAATTTCAACCTCTGTTGGTGTACGTTGCGTTAACCAATCTATTATACTAATAAATGAAATTGGAGTGTCTGTTTGTAATATCATTTTTTTATTACTAACAAAAACACGATTTATTGCATTTTTGTTTGTTCGTCTCTTCGGACTAAAGTAAGAATTGGTTGAACCTATTGTGATCCCATATAGTCGGGATAGTATATCTAATATCATATCTCATCGCCTAGATACGAACGTAGAAACGTGTCGGACGAGATCGTAACTAAGTGATTTAATTAGAACCACAGAATCGTGAGTTTAGACTGACCTTTTCTGTAGTCCGAGGACTTTATAAACATGTCATCTTTTTGATGTAGACAATTAGGCACTGGGCAATAGTTTCATACAATTATAGAAAAGAGGTGAACGCAACCTTATTCTGGATTGCATGGTAACTGCATGATATGTAATTATGTAGAGATGAAGCACTTTAAAAAATTATTTTTAAACTCAATTCTCCTGTAAACTGTCTAATCTATTATCTATTGTAATTATGATTTTCTAGATGTACTAAATAATGAACACAATCTAATAAAATCATTCCAAATTTGAAAAGAGTCTTATCCAGTTAGTTAAAATTTGTGTTATGTTGTATTTATGAAAATAAAGTTTATGAGTTTGTATTACAGTCGGTGTATGGACCAAGAGTTAAAGAAAATGCTTAAAAACATATTATATAACTAGAGAACCCCACAGACGTGATTATGTACACATGTCTTAAATATAAAAATAGTGGACCAAATGGTAAACCTAAACCATGCTAGAATTTACTTGATTTCACATAATTTCATGAGATTCGGCTACGCCGTTTAGAAGATTGAGATTAAATTAATATGTATATTATTACATTATATATCTCTTGATATCTTTGTACAGATCTATTTTTTATAATTAATAGAACTCTTAGAGGAATTTCATTTATTCGTACAAGTTAACATTCGTCATTGCCCTTGTTCGTGTTTTTCAGTTTCGTTACATAAATCTATGTATTTCTAAACCCTATCCACGAAATAAAAGTAAATCTAATTTGATGAAAAGTTGAACTTTAGCGAGCGTTCGCTCGCAGCAGTCACGAATGAAAAGTTTTATATGTACAGTGAAAACGAACCGAAAATATATTTTTTATTTTTCTTTCTAATCGTATTTCTGATTTGAGCGTTCCTAGAATTCATACACAAGAGATGGATAAGCTTTCCCGGCACATTTGTTTTCATCTCATTAATTAACACAGTAAGTAATTTGGTTCTATTTTGTGTTATGTTGTGTTATTTTAAGATGTAATTTTTTGATACTAGTTGCCATACATAAAATCACACCTCCAGCAGTCATCGACGGAAACTACGGCTCTCCACCTGCTATAGTACTGAACACTCCTATCATCCTATCATCTGAGTCTATTTAATAGCTGTTTTTTATATGATGTATTAGAACCAAACATCGAGCTAAACGCATTGTACATACGACTGAACAGTCGAAGAGGTTAATAAATACACATACATATGTTAAACAAAACACCTCTGTTTTTGCGATGTACGTTAAAAACTACAAACATTACCAGCCTTGAGCTGTGCGGAAACGTCATATATTATACAATTGTAAAATATATAATAAAGTTAATACAGATGTTCTTGTGTAATCGTGACATTGACATTGAAAATTTTAACGATACCTCTTGTATGTCGTATGTTAATGTCGCTCGTTTCGAATCGAGGTCATTTTTTATAGCTTTTTTATTCGAATTCTTAGCTATTTTTTATTTTAGTTAGAACTAGCCAACATACACTCAGATAAGCTTCTTGCCTAGACAAAAATTAAATTATAAATATCAAATGAATAATAAACTGGGAATTCTTGTTCATACTGGACTATCGAAATAAATATCTAAATGTATAAATAAATTTATTTCAAGTTTGTTAAAACGACTAACGATTTCGTTGAAAGACCATGTACGAATAGTGTTTAATACAAAAATTTAATTTGATGTGTACTATTGCCTCGTTACACAAATAATATATATGTTTTTATAAATTATCTTATATTTTTTGTAACGTCAATAAGTTAGACTTTGTACATAATTTGTTGCTTCAATTTGTCAGTGGCGCATTTTTGATAATGTAATGTTTTAACTTATTTACCATTACGAGAATATATGTAAAATTCATAAACCTTTAAATAGATTTCCCGATTGCTACCTGTTTCAACCATTTATACAAAAATGTAATTGTTGAATTGTTCTATTAGCCATGAATTAGACAAATCAACGTAACGATGTGGCGTTACACCTTGTTATTATTGTAACAAATGATCACACGGTCGTCAAGATATTGATACACATATGCATTTAGATACTGTAAATTGTTAGTTAAAATTATTGATGTTATCTTCCGTTCGCCAGACTATTTATATTCTTCGAGAATTCCCCTGTTATCGTTCAGCCAGCACTCAGTACCGTATAATTATGATTATGGACGTAGATAAACATGCGTGTCTACAAGCCTATAATTATTTAATTGGTGAGGAATTTTCTATCAAGTTTATTTATGAGTTATCATGGTAGGGCCGAGTGAGTTGTGACCGAGATCGAAGGCCGATCGATTAAACATGCTTTATAAAGATTCTCATTGAACAATGTTATATTTAGTTATGAAACGCTGATTCATTAGGGTATATTTATAATATTATCTTCTCTATGTATTGATAGATATGTGAGGGAAAATTCATTGTATTTTAATTATTATGTGATGGTTGGAAGATAGTATAATTTTATATAGTTAACATAGATATTTATAAGAAATTAAAGAAGTTTAAGTTTATGTATAATCATTCAAAATAATATGATAAGTATTCTTTTACAAATTTCTTTGTAATAACGTTATTTCGAAGAGAATGAGAGAAAACATTATGCCCATTTTTCCTATTTGAATAGCTACTGTAATTTTAATTTTAATTTACCGTATAACTATTATTCTATACTTAAAAAAATCAGCAACGTAAATATTGCTAATGACAAGAATAATAATATTATTTTAAATGTCTGCTCTGCAATGTATTTAAATTAAAAATCTTTTTGAAGTAGGTAATGATTACTGTGATATATTATATAAACACTATATCTATATATATATTATCTATCAGTAACGGGATACTGCTTATCTAGCACATAGTGGACTCGGAGATAACGTCTGCAAGCTATGAATTTATTGCTGTACGTTATCAGTATGCACTATTTTATAGGCATACGAGTTATAAGCAGTTTTGAATCTGATGTAACAATAAATGAGAACATATTTCAGTAATATATTTATATATATACACATAAAGTACTTAATTTAGGAGAAAAGTATTTAACGATTTTTGAGAAGATTTTTGTTTTAATGACGACATAAAATCTTATGCCTATCTAAGACGATTGATTATATTTTATTTTGCTTATTGATTAATAACATACCTAAATTGATTTTGAAAAGCCTGACCGTTCAAGCTCAGTATTTTTCCAAGTTAATTAGTATCAACTTGTTTATTTTAATAACATTGCGCTAAATGTCTAGTCCAATAAAACAGTGCATAATCATGACCTAGGACAAACTAAACACGGTGAGGCGAGACGACCCTGACTATAAATAGACTCTTGAGTACAAACGACTTCACATACTAATATTTTCACTTTGTCATAGCGTCAACCACGTTTCATTCTAATTTCCATTTTTTGACAGTTGAAATCTGTCAAAGTTTGTTATTATGAATTTGAAAAAGTCCGCGCAAGGTCTTTAAGACCCTGATGGTAGTATTATATTTATATAGTCATCTTTATGACCTGTAACATATTTATCTTCACGCTGAGTGTAAATGGAATTTTTTGGTATTTTTGCTATATTTTAATAGCTGTGGTTACTTCGTTTAAAGATTTTATGCGTCATTCACAAGTGTACGTGAGGAAGATCACGCGTGTTTTTGACGTATATCGTCATGATGGTAAACAGATGCATTATGCAATACCTGAATAATGGATTACCGCATTTTTACTCGACTGCAGAATAGCGACGAGTTAAGCGTTTTAATAATACAACTCCCAAGATAAAATCTTAATTTCTGAATCAAGAAGAATAAAAATAAAGAAACACATATATAAAATGTGAGACTTTTGATTGTTCCGTATTTTGTTGCAGTTTTTCAAATAACTTTTCGTTGACTATGTTGACTTAGTTTAGTGTTTTTGTGTGTACTTCACCGATTTGTTTAATATCAAGTGAATTAAAGTTCACAGGTTGGTAAAAATACTTTACTATTAGGTAAAATATTTTATTGAAAACGATAAAAATTTCAATAAAATTTTATTTAACACGTGTGAACGGAGATAGCGTCTCGGGTACTTTATTTTGGTTTCATTATACAATGTACATAACATTCAAATAACAAATACCTCAGTACCCCTGTATTTCGTTCTTTTATTCTAATTTTTCTTCTATTCTAAAGTGCATACTGAATCGATGTATAGAAGTAACAAAAACTTCAGTACAAAGTGCGATCATTCATGTAAGGAAGCCTTTTCGTACGCAGATGTTAACGAAACTGCAATGAATCAATTCCAGCCGTTTTACAATAGCGCCATCTATTATCTTTTGTTTGTAACACGGTACACGTGTTACACTTTATCGATGTTCGAGCCATTTTTGCTACTCGCTAAGTGTAAAATGTTTAAATTTTTATTTTTTAAATATCTACTGAAATTTAGATTGAATACTAATAAAAAGCTTTCACGTCCCAAAAGCCCATTACTTATGAGTTCTTGGCGAAAAAAAGTTGTTTCTAACAGTCTCCATTGTTTTATCTGTCGTACTACCAATATTCAACACAATTGGTTCAGCGGTTTATGCTTAAGAGTAAAACTAAACTCAGTTCCACATTCAAAGTATCAAAATAATAATAATGTTATGATTATAATTATACGCTTACATATATCTATATATTTTATATTGTATCGACGAGAAAACCTACAGTAATACAACTTGATTTATGTAATACAAATACATTTAGTAATGAAGCTAACGAGACATTGTTTATTAAAATAATTAAATTGACATCGAAAATAATTTATTATATAATAGTATAAAGCCTCATTATAATTAATACATTTTCTACGTATTTTACTTGCACATAGAGGAATAACCTACTTTATTAAAATATTGTATTTGATTCTTTCATACTCCCAAAATGTAGTCTATATGATTTTTGTTAATATGAAAAAAATGAAGTAGTAATTATAATGATCAGTTTAATGACTCGACCAATAAAACGTCAACGTTTACAATAATAAGGTTAGATAGCCTGAGATATAGAACTCTACATCTCTATTTGAGTTACGCAGAAATAAAACTCCGCGGTAAATAAGAATTATTTATTCCCTTTACATAATAACTGGAAATCTTTCGTGGAAAGTGTGTGAGTTAGCGCTTACCCAGCCATGGAATATGGCTTCGTCAGGCATTAATACACACGCGATGGTAAAGTAATTTGAACGGATTTTATTCTTTCATTTATTAATGTGACATAGTGTGCTTTGCTGTTCAGGGAGCTAAACGCTTTAATAATTTACTATTGATCGCATCGTACTAGTGATTCGATTGTTAATCATTAAATTTAGCGTCTTTTGTAAAAGCGTGATGATACCTTTAAATATATTTCTTATTATAAATAGCTTTTAAGCACTGCTCTTTATAAATTTTAACTAATATCTAAACTAGACTCCTTAATGTTTGAAATATTCTTAAAAAGTGATTTGAAGATATTTTTTCACCTGTTCTTTTACGAGTGTATAATTTTTACTTAACTCGTCAATCTTTTAAAAATGTCTCTGCTACTTGTTTCTAAGCACAATATATAACTGGTTTTAATGAAATGTGATACTTACATAGTAAGTTTGACGTATAAATAGTAAGAGCTTAAAGCTTAAAATAAAAAAAAATATCAGAAACTAACGCGAGACGATCCACGGGAAAAGGTAGACTAATGTACTCCTTTCTGGATTAAAAATGGATTTTCTTACATAAAAGAGCACAATCTAAGTCCGGGGCCTTTAAAAAGAAATTGTATGTTTAATGAGGTGATCCCTGGATGACGAGGGTAAGAATTGTATCGATGTCCGGCCGCGACGCGACCCCATTGTTGCTGGCCCAAGGGTCACCCTAACAGCTCCAGAATACAGATACGACATCGAAATCTAGCTTTTTGTCACGTGATCGACGTTTTCACAAATGTATTTCACACTAACTTCCTACTATTTTAAATAATTCACAATAAATATGGCCTTAAATATATTATATATTTACACTTTAAAGCATTGCATTCCGTTTTACGGTGGAAGTGTTAAATATCTTTGTGTATGTACTTTACATAAATAAACGCATTTCAAAATCTCATATTATTCAAATGAATTTAGCTGAAAGTTGACTAAAACAAATTTACATCGCACGATTACGTCGGATCGTAAAAAAACAATTTCGCATCGTAGGGTTGCTACAAACGTGCGATGGAGAAATGTTTGAAGTGTCCTCGCTAATTAAATTTCACTAGAAACTAAGCGTTTCTCGCACAATCGCTTGAAAGGGACAACTAATTGTTTGTAATTTCATTGTTTCAAACAATTTGACATGTTAATTGAATCTTAATCATAAATATTTTGGAAGGCCCCGTAATCTAATGTTAAGCATGACACTTTCATAACCGTCGTTCATATTTCACTAAATTATTCGGCCTGAAAGAAAATTATGAGTATGTAGAAATCTCGCAAGGTCTCTCTCACCCGAAATAAAATCCCTACTTATTGATATGGAACCAAAATGTATTCAAAGCGATGTACATAAATCTAATAAGTCTTTATTCAGGAATCAGATTAGTTTATGTGGAAGAAAAACATTGTCAGCGTCTCGTCATAAATAAGGTCGGGGAATAAATCAATCAGTGAACGATACTATCTACATGTGAATGACGGATTTATCCGTTTGACCGGTTATATGTGACGATGCCTGACAACTTATTTTATAACATACGATATTCTGAAAAAAAGTGCCGGGTTAAAGGAAGACATATTCTATGTGATGACAAAGCAGAATACGTATGATTTATAGAAAACAAAGTTTTTAAATTACTTCATGAATGGTACGCCTCCGATATTATCTGATAAAATTCTATGTATGTGATAAAACTGTCGTAAGGGATTTTTTATCATTATTCTTTGTTTTTCTATTACATGAAGCATATTACTCCTGTTTTAATATAAATACGAAATGTTTTATCGCAATGACCTGTAGAAAATAAAATCGTATAGGGCTATGCCGATATCGCATCGTGTAGTCTAATAAAAAAAATACGTAATATTATCCCCTTAGCAATTCTAGTTTTCTTAACATAAGTCGTTTACGACTTCATCCGTCTAATGAAATGTTTGGATCGGCCGGTCCGTCATTTTCTCCGTAGGTTTTTTACGACATAAACTTGTGATGGATTGGAATCACCCCAACTAGACTGCACACCATTAGTTAAATTGTTACTTTAACTTTTTCACACGCTCAAATAATTCTGAGACGCAATGAATTTTCATCTAAAGCCGTGGGATAAATGTACCGTTTTCAAGGGAAGGGTGAGTTTAAAGATTTTCTTTTCTTTTGTAATATTTCTTTATTCTTGCCTGTTTTAATTGTTTAAGTTTCCACGGCTGCTTTGTTAAATTTTAAATTTGTACGTATACATTTCAAGACAAACTGCCACAGACTCTTATAATATAATATTGTAATTTTTTTATACGATAGGAAGGCAAGCGGGCGTACAGTTATGATTCCTTTCGCCCATGGTCGCTTCCAAGACCAAGATCTCGGAGACGTGTCGCCAACCTTAAGGTCTTAGTTATATTTTATCATTTTTTTAGGCAATATCGATAATACTCTACTTTTAATTGAGCACTGATATATCTGCAAGGCTTTTCCATCGCGAAATCGTGGCTATGATTTGACTCATAAGGTATTTTGTCACTGCTTCCATTTATTTAACCCTCGAAAATTATCAGCCATAAGAGTAACATTTTTTATTGAGTATCTAAATGTGACATCTGCAGGCAGAATAACAACCTGAGGTGTTATTCAACCGATGAGGTTGAAAAACTTCTGAAGTTGAAATTTACGAAAAGAAATTGAATTCTATACATTTTATTTTTAATGGAATCAATGAGCACTATTTTACTTATTAAGCTGATCTATGAATAATCTACGAGTATTTCCTGATAGCGGCAGAGTACCTACATGCAACTCAATGGTATAATACATGGTCATATACAAAAAGAACTTTATACAAGTTTTTATATATCGATACAATAGATCGGGCGAAGCAGATGCGGTCGGATTAAGGTAGCTCCCGCGAAATTAATTTGCCCCTAATAAATTTTCCGGTGTATAGGAATTATGAAGGCGGCATAAATTACGGAGGCTCCGCCGCTATGGTTATTGTTCGGGCGATTACGAACAATGGTGATTGTGTCAACGGGAATTTATTGTGTATTCCGATATTAACGTATTTTATGTCTCTTCATTGTGACCGTTTCCTTAAACCTAACTTTGCGTTTATTATACAGCTTCTGACGGTAACTAAGCTTTGTTTTATTCAATTTCATCCAACTTTTAATACCGTATTATGGTTCAATTGTATCCATTCAGCACCAAAAGTTCACCTTCCAAATTAAAAAAAATATTTGTTATACGAGTATCTAACTATATATCTATATATTTAAGCTACTAAAAATAAACAGATTTACAATCTTGGCATTGTGAAAATGGAAACAATTTTCTTCTTAGTTCGATAAATTTGTCAATTTATCAAAAATATATTAGTACCTATTGAAGTTCTTGTTTAATTTAGAAACTGGATTCATGCTGCTGAGGCCACCCACAAATATTATTTTTTATTCTTGCCCGCTCTTAAGTACAAAGCATTCTATCAACTTTTAAACTTCGCTTGATTTCATTATTATGGAAGAATCAATTTATTCCCAATTCATTTTTGCTATGTTCGTAACATTTAGTTTTACGTCAAATTATATTCTATTTTTCCGAGAGATATTTTGTTTGTGATCGATTCTTTCACTTAGGGAACTAAGTGGACGCTTACTTGTTCATTCATTTTATCTTGGTTTTTATTATGTTGTTTGCAGACCATAAGGCTGTCATAATTTATTATTTAGAACATGAGTTCAAATTATTATACTCGTACCATAGTGTATTGTTAATGACTTAGATTCATATTAAAGTATGAATGTTTATTTGTACTACCGGATAAATTTTCCCAACTCAACTCCTTTAATGGCTAAAATTATTTGTATTATTTATAACACGTAAGTGGATGAATCTATTGTGATTATTTTTTTCTTTGTTTGAATATTGAGATATTTTTATAATTAAATTATAATTTATAATTAGTCAAATGGTTTAAGGATATTAAACGTTAGCGTACAACGTAAGCCCCACAACTCTCAATATAAAACGTGGATATCACTAAGTCACACACACGGTACCGTCAACAAAGAGACGAATCAATAATCACAAAAGCATAGGCGAGTTACATCACAAATACATTTCACGTGCCATTACCGAGTGGAGCGTGCGGCCGACATTGTTTATCGACACCTTTTCTTTACTGACGCTAGTCTAAGAGCTATTATAAAACAAAAATTTGATTTTTTATTATTTTTATCACAATCATAAAATAATATGATAAAACCTAGCAAGTTTAAGTTTAAAAAAAAACACCAATGAGGAAAAGGATATTATAGTTTAAACCTTTCATTTTTAAACTGGTGAACTAAAAAAACTTTAGTTTAGTTAATCGTCTTTACTAGTTCTATTCTTAGCTCACTTGTAAAAGTTTGATAAATGGTTGCATTTACATATAATCCTTATTATCTTAAGACAAATCTAAAAAGTGTTGTTGCCAACAGGCTCCAGATAAAAAGATTCACAAACTGTATATTTGACGAAACTTGAAATAAAACTTCTCGTGCTCTTAAACTCACATAAAATATCAAAAGAACAATTCCGAATGTCTTGCGTTTGAGTCCCGAAAATCGTCAACAGCGATTTCAGCTGACACCTCGTAAAGCGTCTGTCGTAAAAACACGACCATCAAATTGTTGGCTGCCTGCTATGTAAGATAAGAGGAGTATTCGTATATAAATATATTGGTACAATAAAAAGTATGGTTCGTTCTTAAAAGACTTGTAAATATAAATTGTTGAAGATTTTTTGGTTATGAGTGGCTGAGAACTATTTATGTATCTCAAAAACTTTAATTCATGTTCTGTATTTTGTTTAAAAATAATATTAAATATTTTTGGTTCTTTTAGATTTCATAAATGTGCTCAGATTTTTTTTTAAGGTGCCAGAATTCATCAACTGATGTTTCATATTATAGAATCAGATTAGATAATTATGAAAACTATTCGAGCTCTTAGACTATAATTTTCCAGAAAAAATATCCCCGGATAACGGAGCAACCCGCATGTTAAATCGTTGACTTAAGCATTACTTGTGCAAACGCCGACATTTTTTTATCGGAAATAACGATGGAAACCGTGATGCGCTATGTGTTTTTATATGCCCGAAAATCTGAAAAAAGATGAAAATTATTTAATTTTTTCTTGCAGTTCTTGCATGTATCATTATATAATATATTTATTGAAAAACGATTAAAATTCCTGTTTATGTCTAAATTACATATAAAATCAAATATATATATACGAATTCATAAAACAAATGTAAATTACTTTAGAAGAACGTGGATCCTTTGTCAGGTCAACTCCAAAATAGCAAATTATAGAATTGTCATCTGAAGTATTCATAAGTCCATATAAATCGTATTTTAGATTAGGACAATTACAAGTAGTTTATAATTGACTCTTAAGTTGTAATTACAGTAATAAGAGTATTGGTTGCTTACTTGTGAAGCTGATAAGTGTTCTAATTTTAATCATCGAAGAATTATTTTTACCAGTTTACTTTTAATGTATTTTCAAATTCTATGATACAAATGTGAAGTTTTATTACATAACGCTTGAGTCACTGTACGGTTCATTTCTGTTTCTATTTTTAATGTATTCGACTCTTCAATTATTCAAGACGATCGATATTGCCACGACGTGCAATTTTCTTGGTTTGAATCGTGAATTATTTAAATTCAAATTGTACGAGGAAATAACTCGTCAAATGTCAATGGAACAAAACAATTGTTTTATTTTCTTGTTCGTTCGCTGAAATTATGATTTGAATTTATTTATGCATCAATAAACTGTAAATGTATTGAAATTAATTTATGTTAAATATATAATGTTTGACCTCACTTTTGACCTAGGGAAAAAAATGATGATTGCAAATAACTAATAATATTTCCACCCATAATTTCTGATGTACAGCTTTTTGCCTTTACATTGTCAAGATAAAAGAGTCGTCATTGATTTGATCTGGAATTTTATGCAAAATATAATACATTGTTTTAATACGAATGAATGGTAATCTATTTCGTTGTAATATAACGGTAAGAAAGCCAGTTCTTCAAAGTTAATTATAAGCTTATCTGGTATAGTTTATTTCGTTTTCCTTTTAACATAAATCTAGGACTAAATCTAAGAGACTTTAAAATAAGCAGTGAAACTGAGTAATTCTTATTTTGAATAGGTATTAATTATACTCAATGTCATTTCAGTAATTATAATATAATTGTAAGCATTATTATCTCTAGTAAACCATTATAGGGTATTATGTAAACGAGTTAGCGTTGTAATTAGGGCAAGAACAACTGCGAGCATAGCTGACGCGTATATTATCGATATTACATACACATGCACCTAAACGAATGAGTAAATATTCAAAAATTGTACATACAGAAAATAAGGAATAAAAAATATTATTATATGAACAAATCTATACATATAAAAGAGGATATTTGTTTACAAGGTGTTTGGTGACTGCTCCCGAAAACAAAGACAGGTGATAGTAGTAATCACACCTTTGATGAAGCGATGGAAAAAAAATAGATCCTGATTAAATAAAGACATATTTTTAACACTTTTTATTAGCATTATTTACGCTCCATCTTGTAAGTAAAGTTAAATGAAACAATAGTGTCATAAAAAATACATTACTTTACTAAAAAAAGAACCAGCAATGAAGTACGATAACAAAAACAGCTGGACTAACATGATGGAGGGAAGTAATACTAATAAAACATATTAAAAATATGATTTTTTTTTGTCAGGATCGAATTTTTATTTCGTCCCTTCGTCAAAGGTGTCATTAGTACTATCACCTGTCTTTATTTTCGGGAGCAGTCCCCAAACCTGTATATTACAACGCTAAACTCGGAAACTATTTCACTATGACTATGAAAATGGCTATGTATATGTATTTTTTCACGGGAAAGATTTACATGTTATCTTATTTTATGTGTTATTTATTTATTTATGTGACGTAAACGAAGTTGCACAGGTGTACTAGAATTAATATTAGTAGTATATTTATGAACTATATTAGTTTGTTTGATAATTTATTTTCTACCGAGTCTCCATTCTTTGTCAAGTTCGTTATCTTATGTTATAAAAATCAATTAAACACAAGAACCAGTTATTAAATGTACTTTCTTAATTTTGTTTATATATAAAATAATTAATAAATAGTTAAGAGTGGGCACACGAGGATTTCATATCACCAATGAATGCTATGATGTTGTATTTTGTTTTTCATAGGAAAGTATATTTTTATTTATTCCATTTGGGGTTCTTACCTCGTCGGTTGAGATGAAATATTTTTCATTATTATTGAGTTAGATATGACTGTATTATAGAGGAAAGCTTTTTTATCAATGATTTTTTTTCTGTTAAAGCGTGACTCTTGCCGTTTCTTCGCTGCTAATGTCACACTGCTGAAAGGTGTCGTACGCCTTTATGGCTTCATCGCATACCTTTTAAGAAAGTAGTTGTCTTCGATGTCTCAGTTCTTCGCTTAGATGTCACAATAGTCCGAACCTAATTACAATTTTATCATTTTTGTTACAGGTAATCTTCTTTCATCAATATGCTTGAAACGGAAAAGAATGGTAATAATAAACACTTAAACGGGAATTAAAATATATATAGAATAAAACTACTGCTCTTAATTTCGTTTAATCTGTGGGTTTTCTTCTGTAACTGGTCTTAACTTCTGGTTTAGTAGCGGACTAGCTTAATTAGGTATTTGGCACCAACAAAGCTTTCAAGTAAATATAAAAGTTCAGGGGTTATCGGAGTTTCCTTAAGGCCGGATAGTTTATCAGACCGATTTTCTTAGAGCTCATTCACATTGAACGTACGCGGCCTAATATCGCTTGAATAAACTTCAAAAATAGGATATTCTCTGTTTTGGTAGATGATAATTAGGTTATATACGTCTATTTCTACCCTTGCTGCTTTTCTATCTGTAACATATATCAATATTTCTTAAGGTTTATTATCAGTAAGTATCTCACCTAGCTTTCAAACCGTAAAAGCTGTCCTACGACAATAATCTCGATTATCGATCCTTTTGCCAAACCTTCTTTTTGTTTTTCCTTCCACGAACTTCTATATTTATAGTATTCCCATTTTTGGCAATGGTCAAACTGTGACTTTATAATGAAAGCAATACCCTAACCTTTAAATGTTTCGTTTTGAAAATATATAGCGTTGTTCTAATTCACATACAGCGAGTACAAGTATTTTACATAGAGCTATTAAGGAAGTCAGTCGGACCACAGCTTTACTCTGACCGGATGTGAACTCTGCCAAGTTCCGGTACAGTGGCTAGCCTGACTCTGTTACACGAATTGGAACTTGTCTGTATTGTTTCTGGAAAGAGTTAGTTTTCCAAGAGCACTCGAACTATGCTCTACTTATTGACTTCGTTCTTGCCACAGTGCATATGTTCTAGTAGTAAGTCAGTCAGGAGGGTACTACAGATTGTCTACATGTTATATAAACCGAGACAGTTCAAAATGTTACAGATTAAAACTTCCTATAGAACTTATTTTAACGCATTAAAATCTCCTTTCCGATGTTTTAAATACTTCCCAACACGTCTTGAACTATCATAATATCTGGAAAGCTGGAACTAACTTCAAACATTTCAATAAAATCTTTTAGGAGGTATTGCTGATTAGCATGTACAAAGTTTGTTAAATGTCGTTTTTGATATCTAAACATAAATAGATGTCTCTTTAGGAGCACTTTCAAAAAATTTTTTTCATACAAAATTATAATAACATTCGATTTATTATAATGTTATGTTTATCTATTCACCGCAAGAAGGTGGTGCCTAATCAATATTCGCTGTTCAAAGATTTGTCAAAGAGCTCGAATCTCCTTTGGTGTTCGGCGAAGCGTGTGCCGACACCTCCCCGAGGTAACTTGTTTGAAGCAGGTGAAAATATTATATACAAGGTAGAGATCCGCGTTTCTTTTTTAGAATTCAGATTGTCTTCCAATATTCCAAATTTAAATAACAGCTTTTTACTTGTACATTTTGTATTAAAAGTGCCTATAGTTGTGTATACTTTTTAAAAATCATTTCAAAGTATTCGTGAAATCATTTTTCCTTGTGTAACATATCTGCAATATTAATAATATTGGAAGATTTCGTTTATTATAAAGCAATCACGAGAGTATAAACAGCTCACCTGAAGAACGTCAATGACCATCTAAAGATGGATACATTATTTTTTGTTACATTTCAACAGTGATTTCTCTCTTATAGAATATTTATTTTCTCCATCCATTCGATGATATTCGGACATAGACAAGTGTAAACATAGATAAAGTCAACTTCGTTTTACTGCATTTGCGTAACTGTGAAAACAGAGAAATTAATTAAATACCATTAATATTATATTAATTTATAATAAAACAAACAACTTCAACTACATTATCTTCCAAATAATATACAAGAAAATTATCTATGATAACGATTTTAGTCACCTAGGTTTAGTTAAATCTACTACCTCATCCGTTTTCCTCCGAAAATCGTACCTACTAAGAGGTTTAAAGTAATCCTTAATACTTCTGTTTAAAAGTTCCCACCAAATACGCAGTTCGTCGAACGTTCGCCCACATTGTTTACATTTGTAATATTTTAAATCCTTTCGCATACGAAATGGTTAAAGCACTTAGTGAGTTGATCTACGTAGAAGTGATAATCCTTATGTAAGTTTTAAGATATTTAAGTATTACGGGACTTACGCGTAGGTGTTGAGATCGTAAATCATTAACGCGATAACAGTTTTTACATTCCTTTACGAATCCGTTGAATATCGCTCTAATTTAATAAGTTAAAAAAAATTAGAGGCTTGGTAAAATTATTGACCACTGTTTAAAACTCATTCTGGAATAGTAAAACCATAAACAAAAGCCATAGATAATCGAATTAATACAATACAGACACCTAATTACAGAACTGATAATTGCAGAAATGGTATTATAACTTTGCAAGTGACTTGAGTAGATTAAACAATGTGCGTCTTTAAACTAGTATCTTTCATAGGTTTTTTACTCAGCTGATAGTGAATTTCGGTTTTAACTTCTAACACAAAGTCTGTGTATGTGTATAACTCCAACAAGGATAGTCGATTTCAATTAATTAAATATTATTGGAAAGCTGACTTCACTTTAAGAATACTCTTAGCTATTGTTTCAATAAAATTCTGGTTATTTCTTAAGGTGCTTGTTATGTGGGTCAATGTAGACTTGTGTTCTAATAATTCCGAACCACAATTTAATGTCGATTGCAATTCCGAATTTAATCAGCGACCGTGCGGTTGGGTGTACATTTGTGAAATCGTAGTGATATACGATCGGTCTATAAATCTCGCGGCGGCCTATCCCAGCCGAGACCTCCCCAGTTCGGAAACGCTATCTCAAAATGTATCTACACGGGCCATTTGACGATTCGTGTGTACGGACGCCTCTTTACAATTTATGCGAGCCTGGTACTTTGTGACATTACAGAGATTTCTAAAGGAAACTTTTTGGTTGTTTTTTTTCTGGATTATTTATTTTAACGACAAACTTTATTTTGAATTTTTGTAAATAATAGATTTTTATTATCTTTTAAAAGAATAAGGACAATGAATGAAAGAAGAAAAAAAATATTTGTTTTGCTCATATCCCACTAAGTGTGATTGGTATACCATATTCTTATCCTCCATTTTACACATCCGTTCCATATTTAGGTATTGATATTTTAACTTATACAATTTGTCGCGTATTTTGTCTATAATTTTTTCAGTCTTTTGCTACATCTATAAGCACCCACATTCATACTGCTGATGACGTGCTTTACCTCGCGAACCTTATCCATCAATCCTGCTACTTTCAAACATCCTTTTATATACTCATTCCAAATCCTATCCAATTTTCTTATATCTGTCCCCTTAGTTGCTAAAATCTCTATCGAAAATATCAAACTTCCGTCTCTTATCATCTCCTTATGTAATTTGAGTAACAGCAGATATTGATATGAAATGTATCGCATATTTTAACCTACCATCAATTGTTGTAATTGTTGAATTATTAATATCTGATACGTATTTACATAATGCTGTAACATGAATTGTTTTTGTTTATTGTTAATACGACAGCCTGAAAATATAGTGTTGTTAGAATAATTTTGTTTTCATAATATACATGCTAGTGAGCCGTAGAATTAAATTTACTTGGTAAATGTAAATTAATGATTTTTATAGGCCGTATTTTTACAGTGAATTTGTGACTATAACTTACCTGAAGTAGATTATTTCAGGAGAAATAAACTTTACGTAACGATACATAAATACTCGCTTAAAACTTTTAAAACGCCAATAAAAAGAGAATAAAACGGACCCTATTACACAGTGACACGCGACGCAATCTATAAAACAAGGAATTTTTAAATAAAAAGATAAGACCAGGGCTTTATTACAGGAGGAAGCGAGGAGCGAAGCGGCGTTAAGACATTATCTATAGAAATTTACCGTACTAAAAATAAAGATACTTAGTAAACATGAATCTTAAAACACAACTCAAAATTTGGCGTATAAACTTTTGTACTGTTCTTGTAATTTGCATGGATGTTTCTGATTATGTATGATAAAATAATAATCTGGTTTGTATTATTTGCAGCTTTATTCCTTAGTCAACTTTCTCACGACGTCCTATGACTGATTATTAAAAAATTATGAAGTTGTAATATACCTTTCATGCTTCCTTTTACCCTTGCTTTGTAAAAATATTACTAAACGTGTCAAGATAAGCCCAGTTGAAAGACAAGTTATATCCCTTATTGCTTTCGTGTCCGCTACTACTAAAATCTCACCTTAAAAGGGGCTCGTAATGAACCGTTATCAGTTACCTTTACTAGTCGAGGAGTTAATACCCCATTCTTCAGAACAAATGAGCAGTATTTTGCAAGTCATTCGAGAAAAATTAGTCTACGCCTTCGAGCGGGCGGTAATTGTTTTCGATAGATCGATAAGCGGGCGTCGGCTATGATTGTGTTTATTTTGAAGGGTGCATAGATGTACTTTTTAACACATTTTTATTAACTTGTAACAAACAAACTAGCAGAAAATAGGTTTACATTTATATGTTATCTGTTTTTTCGAAAAAAGCGCGAGCATTGTAGGCGTATATAACGAATCGGATTTGAACTGTTAGTTCGGCTAACATGGCCGGAAGTGAAATGTAGTACCTTAGAGCTGATTTGATGATGGAGCTAAGGGCTATAGAGTGTTTATTTTTTTACGCTTCATACTTTGAGAGACGAAACCGTTTCGGCATAAACGAATTTTATTTACACAGAAAGAAGATTAATTGAGTATTTAAGATTAAATACCCATTCAGTTAATATACACACTAGATTTAGTTTAAATAAAATCTTCAACTACTTTTTTACAAACAAAATAATACATTCCGGATTCCTTTAGCATATTGAAATATACATTTGGTATGTAACGTACCTATGTACGATTTAAGGATTCCTAATCTGTATTCTAAAACATACTCGCCTAACCCTAAGCAATAATTAATGGTAGATATAAACTTGTAACAAACTGTACAACCTCGAATCACTAAACTACGTCATGGTTCAGACGAAAATGGCATCTAAAAGTTTGCGGTAACGTCGCTAATAGCGTACTAGGTGCCCCTGTATATAATTGATTGTAATCGCTCGGAGAAAGTTTGCACAAACTACTGCGATCGTTGCAACTGATGACCAAAACCATCGGGATAGTACTTGCTTTAAATTTTGTTCTCGAGCGGGTTTACAGTTGATGTTTTGAACATATACGCGTTATAATAAATAAGTTGTATGTATTGGTTTTGTAAATTTATTACATCAATGATTTTTTTAAACAAAAATATTATATTAAATATACGATTAAAAGTATTTAATATTTACGGAGCTCTTAAATTACGTCCTTAATACAAAAAGTAGCCATTATTAATACTTAGGATCTTCATAAAAATTTTTAGTTACCAATGTTATTATAAAAGCGATCTTATGTATAACCCTACTTGCCATACTAGGCAATATTATTACACTTAGTTCTATATTTTATAAACGAGAAGAGGTATTTATTAGCGAATGTCGATTTTCAAAATTAATATTATAATCTTTCGAAGTGAAGGCGATTTCACACCGCTTTAACCCTTTCGCTCGTGCCATTTTCCGAACGTCGTTAGCCTGTACTCTAGATCTGGGATTTTTCGTGCCAATGCCTTTCAAATTTATGGCGGCTGAGTTTGTAAACTCGCATAAATTGACGTGAAAACTTCGACTACTCTGTGACAATGCGGTTCTAGCGACGTTCTACGACGTAATTGTTTTTTAATAGTGTATTTAATGATGAGGTCTGAAGATTTTATTTTTAAAGTTCTTGGATTTATGATTTCGATCCATTTTTGTTTGTGTCTTGCTTCTTAATTCACAATACGTAGTTTTAATATCTACCCTTACATTTTAATGTTTGTGGTGATTCAAAGTGATCGAAGGAAGATTCGCAAAATTATATAGTAATCCGTAACAATTATAATTTTATAATTCAGATATATAGTATTCGAAAGTTGTAGGCTGATCTTGGAACACATTTTCTGAAATTCGTATTCATCTAAGAACGTGATTTGGGACTTTAATAACATTACAAATAAATTTATAATACATAGATTTAGCCCTATTGAAATATAATAATTAATAGTATTTTATAGGCAAACTTTGGTATATTATTACAAAGAACAATCGCGATGACGTCAGCTTTTAAAGAATAAGGTCGCATCAAAATCTTCTCATTAGGTGCTATCATACCACTGATAAACATCAAACGTATGATTCGTCTCTTTGTTCTTAAATTTTATAACCTAGATGGTGTGAAATTAAATTTTTTAACTAATGAACATAATTTTTGATTTAAAATTTTGTGTGTTACATTATTAAAAAAAATATAGAAACCTGGGTTTCATGGAGCTTGCAACAATAGTGTCCATTTGACATTTATTGCGCCATTTATATTAACGACCGTTTCTTATCGGGAACATATTGCCGACATGAACGGAGAATGTCTTTCACTATGAAAAATTAAAAAATCCCCTAACTCGACAACCCCATTTAGGTAAGTTTTATAATTGTGGCATATATTTTAGTTTATTATTTATTTGACTCTTACATTTAAACCTATATAGGCTCATAGTTTAAGCAATAAGTCTGGTTTAGGATTCATTAAGACAGCTCCGATTTCTGATGTACATAAAATATATATTTTCTAATGTCTAGAAGCATCTAATTTATGAATTTGATCCGTTTGAGAGATCTTTATAGCAATCAATTCGCCTCATGGAATAACTGTCACAAAATAAAAGAAACTGAAAATAAATAAAGTATTTATAAAGAAAATTGACCCATTGTATAGTCCAGCTTTGCGGCGCATTAGAGCGTCACCTATAAAACTTTATTTACGGCTGCCCTATGAATGCAGTCTTTTATTATGTTAATTCAGTGGTGTGGAGGTCCTAATTTACGAGCCGGCACTGACAGACGCCGTGGGGACCGGGGACGAATTTATCGCGGTCTCTTTATGCGAAAACATTTTTAAACCGCACAGAATGTGACTGAAAATCGTATGACTTTAATTTCGCTACTGAAAATTGTTTTAAACAACATTTTCATTGTTACAAATCATGTAAATGTAATATGCAACCTGCATAATGTTAAAAATGAGCTAAGTAAAAAGCATGCTTTGAATCTAGCTGCATGAGATTAGCTCCAAAATGCTAAATCGTATCTACAGTATATTATTGAAATTGTAGTTGATTCAATTTTATTTCCAAGATTTACTTTAATAAAAAAAATCTTACAAAAGGAAAGTTACGCTATAATTTCGCTAACATTTTTGTTTTTTGATACTTAACGCGTAGGTATAATAATAATTTACGCATTACAATCAAAACGCGAACACGCTATTCAAAATATGATTTACACAATAACCCAAAGGGTTATAAAATATAATTCCTTTGTTATAGCATTTCTATTCTGCTAACAAACAATCCTGTTTAAATGAAAATAATCCATACTATTGTATAAAGTATGAAAGGTTCTATGTCTATGTTTTCACGCTTAGATCGCTGAAAATGTGATAAATTTTGGGGTAGGTTTATAAAATCATGCAGAACAATATAGGCTACGTTCTGCCATCACAATAAAACTTGAAATGGAAATTTATATGAAGAAATAATAATTGTTTATACTTTGGATAAGTAATTAAAAATAAAGATTTAGTATGCCGTTTTCAAAATTCATCCCCTTCTTCCCAATTTCCAAACCAACATTTTTTATGTATCTATAATCCATTCTACTTTCTATATTTGTACCTCAAGATATAGAAAACTAAGCAAGCAATAAGTTACTTAAAAAAATTTTTTCAACGTAGACATTATTGCGGGTCCAACCAAGTATGTTATAAAACAATAGGTATGTATGTAAAAGTTTCCACACGAGTGTACTCATAAGTGGCAGCCCTATCACATAGCAACGACTCGTATCTCGCAGTCGTACATAGGGATGTCACGCAGGTCGTCCATTCGAGTTCACCCATCTGTAACTGGGATGCCCGTGCCTGTTCAAAAGCAGTAACGAATCAAATACCGCTACGATCCTACAGAATTGTTTATGCGAGAATAACCCGTGTTGCATTCAGGGAGGTATTGGAATAGCTCGAACGAATTACGGGAATTTTTGCTTTGGCGTGTGATCGACCGTACGAGAGCTCGAAGCTGTGTAGGGCTAGCTATGTTAGTATTTTTATTAACTATTGGATATGATATTACTTCACGTATGTGTTTGTTATAAGGTTATCGAATGTTACTTGTTGGATTATGTTGTAAAAAATGTGGAAGAATCTAATAAATGTAAAACTTAATATATCGATCGATATTTGAAGTAATGTGAAATAAACTCTTTATTTACACTTATTTATATTTATATTTCTTAGAAACGTAATAATTATATATTTTTTCTCATTGTTCTATACTTGTTGAGGAATTCATGTGGACATTTTCATTCTTTATGTGTATTAAAACATTATTGTGATATGTTCAATGGTGTTTCAATTTATTTTAACTTTAATGCATCTCGAAATTATTTCAACGTATAATATTTTAAAACAAACAAAATTACACCGAAACTCGGCGATTTGCTGAGATAAATAATCATTTCCTATTAATATTATAAAGTTTTGATGACCGTTGCCAAGATGTAGAGGACGAATTAAAGAGAGTAATGTTTGCAGATACAAATATGTGACTGGCCGTGCCAATTCCGCTGTTTCAATTTCAACGGACAAAGTCAAAGTGCACTTACACTAGAAATTAAGAGCAAACAGACATATCGGATTTGGAATCAGTTTTATTTATAAAGCAAATAGATCTCTCCATGACCGGATGGTTTAGCTGGTTGAAAGTAACTAATGTATTATTTACACGTTTTGTAAATTGAATATTACTAATGTCATAATATTGGTAGAAATTACACTTTAATTAACCAACTTTCTTTAGTAACCATTAGAAGTCATTACATACAAACTATTCATGAAATATATATTTATGTATATTTTAGCTGTTCGGAGATCGTCTCCAAATAAGCTATCGCCGAAATTTTTAATAACTTCTAAGATACAGAGTATTGTCATCTAATATTCATATATCCATTTTGGTAAATCAATTATAAGTTGTCTAATGACGCCTTCAGAGACTTGATTCCGAATTTTATAAATTTCATCTAAAGCTTATATATAATTATAGAAAAGGGATCCGATATTAATGTAATTGATTCTCTCAATCTTAGCAAAATATAATCCGTTTTTCTCCACAAAATTCTCTGTTATTCCAACTTTTGTACGTTCGAGCGAAATTTAAAGGCTTACAACAAATATGTAAGTAAAACTTCCACACTACTTGACTGTAACGAAACTATCATTAAAACAACAGTTAAGAAGAGATAAAATTCATATAATTCGGAAGAGCGAGTGGGAAGCTCGAGACTCATAAATCTACCTGCCAGCCACTCAACAGGCGCACCGGTATAAATTCCATGCGTATACATTCGGCGCGTAAATTCTGGAACGTATAAATTGTCGGACAGCGGAACTGGCGTGGTGCAACCCTGCTGCGCAGCCAGGGTTGCCGCAGATCCGCCTTTTCCGGAAGTTATATTCGAAATAAATGGTCTCTAAAATAAGATAGTGCTTTACCCTCCGTATTAATAACTTTTAAGCAAACTAGATATTTATCTTCCATAAGGAACCCAAATTCATTTTAAATATAATTATATAATGACACGAGTGCCACCCATTGAAATAAAGACTTTCAACATGAATATACTATCATAATTCTATTTAAGAATAAAGAAAAAGGAGCGCAATATTCGATTTATAAACGACTGTCACATAAAATCAAAGGCATCCCTGAGACCTATAGATTTTTCAGAGCAATACATGGCATTCTAGGACCCAAATACTTCTGCCTCGCGGAAAACTAAATTGCGATACCCCACCGCGGTATTTGCGAACGATATATCTTAATACTAAATTGTTTTCTTATTGTTTCTTCATGTAAAATTCTGATTACTGTATCTATAGAGTAGTTACGGAAGGTATTAGAAATTATATGTTCTCTAAAAGTTACGTTGAATCAAATTGTTAATTTGTATTTTAACATAAAATAAAAAAATTAATAATTATACTTGTACAATGCTACAAAAAGGAACATAGATATAAGCTGTTGAATTCTGCTGTGAGTCCTGATTACGTCTAACTACATGTTAGTTAGACGTAATCAGGACTATAGCTATATATAATAATTACATTTTGGTTTGATTCGACGAGCACATAAACTTATCTTTATATCATACTAATATTATATACGAGTATGCAATGTTATTTGTTTTATACATAGTCCCGACTTAAACGATAAACTGATTTTGGTAATTTAAAAGACAAATAAAATATGGGACACCGGATGGTTAGTTTATTATTTTTAATGTCTACAGTGGTGTTTGATATAATGAGAAAATACCTAAAGTCGATATTTGTAACGCGTAAAAAATGATAAAATTGAAGAATATCAAAATTCGTCAGATGAAAAAGAATTCAAAATAATAATTTCTATACAAAAGCGAACGTAATTAAAATTTTGCGACAGCTGTGCTTTACTTAGGGATGAGTAAGGAACTTCGCTGAATATATATTTTTTGGAATTTCCTTATTATGTCGTATTATTTTAAAAACGCTATTTTAAGAAGTTGATATTAAAGTTTTTGTTGTAAGTCAAATAATTTCGAAAATTCAGGTCTTTAATTTTATTTTTAAGATATTTTTTTCATAAAATTGTTTTCGAATCATTTACTTGTGCTTAAATTAAGGAATATTTTTAAATTTCTTTTCCCAAAGTTAAAATTCATCTAAGTATCGCGCCATGAATATACTCAAACAACATAGTGACAGGTGATTTAAAAGATCGGCTAATGTTGTACATTTCAGATCCTCTAGCCCGATATTAGATCTATAAATAAGAGTCAGTTTAATTCATCGCCTAATACGGTAAAATTGAACCAGCCTTCGCTCAGAACCAAATCTCAATGAAGGACGCGAAATGGTCCATCCTTTGTCTGGTTTGTCCTACATAATTAATGACTTTGGAACGAGCAATTCCCGACAGTTAAATATTCTATAATTTACATTAATTTGGAATATTCGTCGGTTAATAACAAGACACTAGGAGGCCCTGTTTGTAATTTTAACTTATTGAGGTCTGTACATACGTTGTTCTTTTATATAAACTATATCTTATCACGCTTGGCACAATAACCTTAAGGAATCGTTGAAAGCTTCTGTTGCTGATTTCCTTTCTTGTTTTTCCATGAGTCGATTGATTCCGACACAGAATAGTTAATTCAATTTTATCGTTCCCATTACACGTTGTTACGTTGTTTATTTACGATGTAATATCTGAAGTACTTCCATACTGCCTTCACTATTAACTCGATTTTGATGACACGACATACGCTACTTTATATTTTATTAAATTCATGTAAGTAGTGGCACGTAATGGAATTTAGGGCAAAATCCTCAAGAACTGAGACCGGTATCTGAAATTTTATCGAAAAAAACTGAAGCAATTTGCCCTTACAGTACAAGCTGACTCGATTAGCAAAATTAAATCCGACCTGGGTGCTCGGGATTATTAGGAAATTATCCCGGAAACGGTGCATCACTAATTACGTAATTGTGTTGTGTTCGCGTGCCTTGTAATTTGTTTCCGTTCCAGGTTTTAGGCGGAGGTTCTATTTTTGTTACTACCTGTCAAATGAGATTATAGCTAACCTCTGAAACGCCCGTGACTTTATGAATGAATGAAACTATTATAACGTTTGCTGAAAACGTAGGCACATTTTTACTGTATCTATTAGATTTACATGTAAAAGATTAGTCACTTTATGAAATACTGTGGTCATCATTTTTATGTTAACATAATTATTCATAAATTTTCTAAAAATTTTTTATATGGTTATAAAAACTTTGACTTTAAACTTGCATTACTACTTACGTTATTTGATATGAGTATAAATACCAGACGCTAAAAAGGAAGTCAAATAAGATCATAATCAGTTCAACGGTTTCCTAAAATTGTCCGTTGTCTGATAAACATCCGTCGATTCTTTTGCTTTTATATTAATTTTAAAAGAACATATAATCAATTCATCTGCTATCAATATTCACAGTAGCCGCAGGGCCATTTAAAGCGCGGCGTGTATAGTGCTATTGCCACACGTCCCCTACTGCCCTCGAACCACCCTACTAGCACCATAGTACTTTAAACAGGATAGTAACTCAAGTCGAAAATTTGACATTGAAACCTGAATTTGCCTTTGAAGGTAGAACATATAATCTAAGTCCATCTAAACAGTATCATTTTTAGAAATGTTTATTACGTTTTATTAATATTTTAAACTTATTAATATTTCAATCATAGTGATTCAGTCAGATAGAATAATAAAGGCTATAAAATGTAGTTATAAAAATAATTATTTTTTATATGAGTAACTACCGATCGATCATCTGTGGTACTAGTCAAATACGGAATTTAATAAAATCAAATGCGCTGTGGTGAATTGGGAGTTTTGATATATGTGTGTCAGTTAGCGGTTCGCAGTTCAGTGTTGAGTGAAATGCGGTTGGTGCTTTAAGAGATTATTACTGAGTACATCGAGAATTTTCCTTGTATAATTGAACTTTTTTCAGTACAGCTATTTATATAAAGATTTACTAAGACCACTTTAAATTATATTATAAAAATCTAAATCAATCGTATATTATTAGTATACAGAAAAATACTAATTTAAGTAATGGTACCTCAGTCTAAGAACAAAAGTTATTCAAAGACAACAAAGCTGTTTCACTTATTTACTCGTTAATACAATAATTTTAGATATTTATTGATATATTATTAAAATGCGCCTCTTTAGGGCTTTTGCAATGGTAGTTAATACTTGGACTGAATGTCGATATTATTCCGTTACGTTTAGTGTCAGTAGTTAGAGATACGAATAACATATTTACAGAAGCATACTATAAACATGTCGAACCAGAGGTAGCGTAAGTGTTAGAACCGTCTAACCAAGGAATTCGTCAAAATGTCAATTAATTCTTTTTTACGTCACATATTGATAGAGAAGCGTGGGGAGAGTCTCAGGAGCAATAACTTTTATTAAAAGCGATCTAGTTGTCTCTCAATACAAGGTACACTAAAACGCCCGTCAAAAATTTACGATAGAAAGCAAACAAAAGACCTCAGGAAAAATGGAATAGTTAAAGTTATTTAAGACTTCGTAAAATTCTAACATTCCGATCTACCATAACCGTAAACTTAAAAATTGTATTCTACATTGCGAAGGCACGCGTTGAGGTCGCTGTAGCTATCAGTAGAGAATAGAATACCTTTTGTTACAAACTGAATATCGCGTCGTACATTCCCATTTTAATATGACACAAAGGACTGTGCCCGTATATCGGTTCCGTGTCGTTTATTTAGGGCAGTTATATACGTTGCAATGCAACAGCGATATTTATATTCGTTAAACAAATATTTTATATACATACTAGGTGACCCCGCAAACGTCGTTTTGCCACATAATAATAGGGGTTGACTGTAGTGGGGTGAAAATTGGGGGTTGTATGTATTTTTATATGCTGTATCTTAAAAAAATTAAAAAAAAAATTCGTCCAAAAATTAAAAAAAAACATTTAAGGGTGAACACTTAGGGGGATGAAAAATAGATGTTGTCCGATTCTCAGGCCTACTGAATAACTATATAAATTTTCATAAGGTTCG
>JAOSYY010000007.1:11881420-11939762 GCA_025727935.1 Hebomoia glaucippe
GTTTAGTAAATATGATAGAGTATTGATAGAATAAATGGTTTTAATACACGTACAAAATAACTTTTTGATACCGTTTAGATATCTTAGATATCTCTAAGATCAAAGCTATTTCGGTTTCAATGTCTTAGTGTAAAATAAGAGCATATTGAGAGGAAATTGTGTATTACTAGTAGTAGACTTTACAAATTAAAACCACATCTAGAAGATACCTGTCGTTACGTCGTTTGTAACCTGCCTAACTTGCACTCAGTACGGGGCGTCTCTTTCGCGATTCATTGCGGATTAAATTACGGACGCAGCCAGGGCGGATCGTTAGTGTTATTAATGACGCCCATTACCGGTATGTATAAGGAATACGAGGTATTAATTTGTTTTTTGGATTTCGGGCGTATTGTTTGCGTTTTCCAAGAAATACGTTTGATAATAAATTTTTATTGGTTATTTGTTTTGTAGATCTGTGTCTGCGATTTTATTTGAAATTTAATATAATTGGAGTTGAAGTATCAAATTGTTTTCAGAAATTGGATTGAAAATGGATATATTACTTTTTAACAGGAATGTTATTTACAGTTTTGTTATTTATAATTATAAGTAGTAGAATTATTTAGAGGCGAGCTTCTGCCTTTTTATCTGTTGAATTCAAAATTTTGCAAATAAATAAGGTTTTTATTAATTTCCATACAATATCTTCATCCAAATTAAAACATTATTTACGACTTATCTATGACACCGGTGTGTCTTGTATGTCAAGCGTTTCCCTGTTATAGCGTAACACATGATCTTAAACGTAGCTTAAATTTTCAAATAGGGTTTCTCGCGCTGTTAGAAATTTATACTTCTAAAACATGTTAAAGCATCGAAACGCCATAGTTCTAAATCGAATCACTTAAAGCTCACAAAGCGGTGAGGGGGTGCTGTGGTGGGGGTTGAAGGGCGGTAAGTGAGTAACAAATTGCCTCTCGAAGCAAATTCCTCTTTTTACGAAACATTAAAGACTGAAGCAAATAGCCTTTGAAAGTAGATCGCTTGCGATCTTGAGAATTCTAAATGAACATCTAAGACGCGTGTATTGTTTTAACCTACTATTTATTTTCGTAGATAACCTATTCTATCTTACGTTGTCTGTTGTTTTTTGAATGGGTATTTTCGGATTAATATTTAACGAATAGAAATAATAAAACATCAAAGGTACCTACTTAGCAGGGTGAAAATACATTATCTACATAAACATGATAAATACAGCTGTCCCTCACTATTGCTACTATAATAAAACCATATAAATGCAAATGACAGTATTTCTATGCTATAATTTACTGCTTGGCTCTTACTGGTGCAAATTCCAAACAAACAATGTTAAAGTCGACAAACGCCAAATCAAATTTTCTTTAAATTCGTATTGGTACAGTATCTCGTTATACGTAGCTGACTTTGTGACCGCGTGTCGTCACGTTTCTAAATATTAGATTGAAATATTCGTAGAGTTGCAGGAATGTCTGCGAGATGGTTTGCAAGCTGTTAGAGGTCCTTTGCAATATCATTCTTGAAATGTGATTTTATCATAAATATTTATTGAAATAAATATAAACGGAACATTCACAAATAACAAAATAAAATTATGAATGTTCTTAATCTTATTTTGACTTTAAAAAGATCAATAATACATTAAAAGATTTAGATACAAAATAAAAAGATTATGTGTATACTTTAGTAAAATAAAATAAACAAAAGAATAATGTGATATTCCCTGTCAATTTTATAATAAAAAAGGGGCTAGTAATAAAACGTTATTAAGCAGTTAAAGAAAATACTTTATTTTTGTCATATAACAGTGTCAGATAGTGATCTCTATTTCAAGTTGAAATATGATAAAATATTAATATTAATACAGAAGTACAGAATAATGATGAATAACCAAGGTATCACTGGGATCAAATAACAGCAACTATTTTTAGCATAAATCATAGAACTTGATTTTAGACAATGAATGAAGCTTCAGTGGTAAACATCCAGGTCAGTGTAGCAAAATGTCTGTCTTGACTAAATTGATTTACTAAATGCCTATGATGCTGTCCATACTTCTTTCAGTTTTAAGTTGTATCCTAAAATCTGTACTAATATTATAAAGTTGAAGAGGTTGTTTGTTTATTCGTTTGAACGCGTTAATTTCAGTAGCCGCTGGTCCTATTTGAAAAATTTTTTAGTGTTGGATAGTACATTTATAGAGGAAGGCTATATATATTATATTTTCATAGGGATCCTTACTAAAAGTCCAATAACATAACCCAAGGTTTAAAAATTGAAATGAACGCGAGCAAAGCCGTTGACGAAAGCTAGTAGCTAATATAGTGACTGATAACTTATTCCAATTTAGGTGTCTAAATAGTATCCGTCGTGAAAAACGTCCATTTTTATTCCAAAGAGTGACCGTCAATATTTCAAGGCATTTCAATAATATAAAGTAAATACATGAAAATAAATAGTCAATAAAAACTATCTACTAATTTTAACACTGGTATTGCATAACCTACAATAAAAAAAGAACATTATCCTTCGTAAAAAAGCTACCCATTCACAATGTACCCTTTAAAGTAACGTGACTAAGCATTGTAATTAATACGTTCGTCGCGTGAATGTCAGGCTTTATGTTTAACATGTTAAAGACAGACTTAATCCTATTTTTCACTTAATCCTTCTTATTTCTTTTGAATATTATGTATGGCTTTGTGTGATGCATGAATGGATGTCTTAACTGAACGGGTTATGTGAATGAAATGAACGATGAACTAGATCGGATTGTACTTGTATGATACTGTGTATTTATAGTTTATAAACCAGATTAAATTTTTTGACGTTAAGAACTTATGTGTTGGAGTGTTATCTCTATAAATGTAAGAGAGTAAATTTTAATTTTTGACTGAATCATTACTTTGCGATTGTTGGATTGTTCTTAACTTAGCCATGGATTATGAAGAATTCCATATGTTCGGTGGTAGAGATATTTTTTATAGTAATGTAACATACAACTATGTCTGACAAAGAGGCTTGATATAGAAGTGTTTTAAAAATACGCTTGAGCTTTTAGTTTTAAAATAATAATATATCCAACCTCCATAAAATATATGTACGTACCAAATTTATTGCAAGACAGTAAATATACAGTGCTCGTATTGTATTTGATTACAGTGTCAGTTAAAGCATGTTAAAAAACAATTCCACGTAGTGGATTTGTGCGATGATACTAAATAAACAACGATTGCTTCAGAAATACGTGATCGAGATAAAACTACACTTGATTCGTTCATAAGCCCCTTCACTTTTGTTCCATAAAAACCGAATTGATTGTTTCTAAAAAAGTTCTGTGCTTCGCGTCGTAGGCAATAGGCGTCTTTTACAAAAATAAACAAACTATCTTTCTCTAACGAAATTTTCCCAACAATTTATCGATATATTTAGGAAAAACGACTTTCCATTAGCAGGCAGACGTCTCTTTTATCAAACTTGAAGGATTGGAGCCATTCTCGCTCGTATATAAATCAGACAAGGTTTTTTTCTACTTTCCGACAAAAGAAATACCTTATTTGCTAAGTTTTTTATTCGGGACTCGATTGAGTTCATTCCTTTCGGATGTTACGTACTTGCCTACCTTTGATTTATGTTTCTTCTTCATTTTAGTGTAATGTACTTTTTTAGATAATCAATTTTCCGTACAAAGTTATCTATTACTGAATACAGACGAAAATATATTATTTAGGTTAATACTTGCATAAAGAATCGTATGAATATTATTTTTCGATAGAGTTTTTTAAAAATAAATTCCTATATTGTCCTTGTTTAGTAATGTTAAGGATTACGTATATAATTTGCAATTTATCACGATAACCTAATGTGTAATTTCTATGTAAAACTAGCTTTTTTGCAGTCCTTCAAGAACATGGTTATATTACAATTCTTTACTTAAAGTCATCTGAAAAGCCCAGTCCAGTGTCTTATTAAGTATTGACGATAGCCGCGGTCGAGTTCGGCTCGATCAACTAACTCGGTTTGCAAAAAGGGATTCGGGAGAAGAGGCTTTTGAACGTTGGCTGAATTTGAAATAGGATTCATTGTTTTTCATTTAAACAAAAGAAAAAGAGTTTCTCGTTTCAATAATCACGTTGTTAGTATAAACGATTGCTTTTAAGACAGTAAATAGTAAAGTCTAATATGGAATTAATATATACATTAGTCATATAATTTTTTGTTATACAATTTTTAAGGAACAAAGATTGTATAATAATTGCATCGGATTTTTAGAATCGCTTGATTGATTTAAAAAAATATGTTAAGCCGGTGTAAATTGGTACATATTAAGTCGCTTACATTAATAGAAACCTTGATTAACATTTAAAATATTGTATGGACATAAGCTGAGACATGAAAATATCGAGCAAGGCATAAGTTATTAGAAACGATTCTTGTGTGCAAGTGAAGTCACAAGCATCAGCAAGTGTACAAGGAATATTTAATAGGGAGTCAGTCCCCGATGCAAATTGCTCTCTCTGTGGAGTTTTCTGTATAATTATGTCAATTACTGACAATAATTGTTGCAAAACGAAAAACACACGTGGTACATTACACATACCATTTTATTTTACTATGTTTTTATACGGTAAATGTCACATCCAAGTTCAGTGATTCCCAGAATTTTATTAAAAAGTATTATTTAATTTTTCTAAACTTAAACAAAAAATCGATAGCGTAAGGCTAACCTCTAAAAAGAAATATATAAAATCCTTTCTTTAAATCGGCATGAAAAAATACATAATAACGAGATTACAATTTCGAAATACACAAATCGCCGGATTTAAATTAAGTTATATCAAAAAGAATAAAGGAATTCGCAATAAAAACTCTTAACAAACTGTAAAACAGTAACCCTTGAGGGTTTCAGATCAGTTAACCGTTCGGTGGACGCGGCCGGCGCTACTGGGCCCTCGTGTTTTATTATTCTCGACACAGACAAACCCGGCACTCGAGTGTTAGCTAACTCTCGACAACTTCGATGCGGACGAAAAATAACACAACTTAGAAAAACGAATGAGTTCCGTACAAGTTTCGCGTTGGAATTTTTGTTGTTTTTTTTAATTCTATGTTTGAGAATTTTTTTCTTTCTATTGTACGTTCGGGAACTTATTTTTTAATAACGTGGTGCAAATAATGTTATTTTACTTTATTAAGCTAATAGGTTTTGAAAAATAATTATATTATTTAATGATTATTTGATATTCTTTTTTCTTTTATTTATAGTAGTTTGCACAGTTAATATAGATAGCCTTTAAAATATGATACATAAAGAATAATTTCAGAGAGAGCAAAATGCATAATGTGACATATATGTATATTATATGACTACAATAATTATGTTTATCAGCAATGTCTTTAGCGTTGTTACCTTAAAAAAACGCTAAAGAATATTAAAACAATATTTTTACCTACGTCTGGCTGCCATTGTTATTTAAGCAATATCTTTTAGAATCGGTACGCTATATGCTCCGCGTATCGTTTTCCTTCCGACATTATAGGCAATAGCTATTTCAATTTAAAACCAATGTGTGGTCTTACTGTAGCCGATTTAAGCCAATAACTATATTTGACTTTTTCGACTAATAAAGATAAATAGGTAATAGATCTATATTTTTTAACTAATTTACGCGACTTTGTAAACGTAATATTGAAATGTTTGGTTCATTATTTAATTTTAAGTTTATCTCTGAACCACATACCGATAATTTGTTAAACTTTAGCGCCGTCGCTGTCAAATTATTATAGCATTTAATGTTATGCACACAATCGTAACATAGAAATCAGTTCGACTTTAAATCGCTATCCGCTTACAGTGTTGACACACAATATCTACGGAACGTTCTTGCGGCCTCGTTGCTTGAAATTAAACCAACGAATTACTCGGGGCTTCAGTTACTACGATACTTCAATTTCGCGTTTTATCCGCCTTTTGAATTTAACACACCGATACCTTCATCTTTGAGGTTTGTAATATATATTATATATTTTTTAATCTTTAGACTTTTGTCAGATACGGTAGGTGAATAGTCGCTTAACATAACATATCGTTCAATAATAAGATACTATTAAGGTTTTCAACAAAGTTTAATTTAAAAATAATGGTATTGCGTAACTTAGGCGCTTTGCTTTTCTATCGAAGTCTTAAAACAACTGTTACATTTTAGCATCTACGTCTTTGTAAAATTAGAATTATTGTGAATAATATACCAACGAGTCCTGCAAATCAAAGAATATCATAATAATAACACTTATGTAATAGATGTCTAACTATACGAAAACAAAATGTTAACAATCTTAAAATAAAGCAATAGAAATCTAATATTGTATTTTTTCTTTTTCAGGTATATTTTTATAGATTGATATACAAAAAAATAACCGATTGTAAGTACAAAGTACAACTTATTTGCAAGAGTGATAAAAACATATTTAATGTTGTTACGTAACTTACTAGTTCGTTGACTTTAACAATTAGTATGTAAACGATCCTCCTATACAAACGAAACATTATTATTTAAACAATGGCTTGTTAATCCTAAATAATCTTCAGTCTAATATAGAACTGGCTTATTAATTGTTCGCGTTTAATTATCTCTACGTCTAGATCTATACACAAAGCGTTTTGCGCGCGTTTTTTTATATAATATGATGACGATGAACGCGTAAAACGTAAAAGGTAATACAGATTCAAAATATTTTTTGAAAAAGGTGAATAAGTTAGGTTTACGATAGCAAATTTAAATGTCGTGATTCTAAACACAGTTTTATTTAGTTAAATACGTAAGTCAGAATTGGTGAAAATTGACATCCAAAGTTCAAAGATCAAAATCTGATTACATTGTTAGTTTCACGTTGACATTATAAAAGTAGGTGTAGGGTACTGTCCAAATATGCATTAACCATTTGGTTGTTTCCATTTTTCGATAACAAATATCGTAATACGCCGAATTTCAATGTAATAATTAAATTCCATTGCAGTTGAATGGCAAATATTTGATCAATATTTCAATTGTAAACGTTATATGAAATACCGCTTTTATCCATTACATTTTTTTAAATATGCTCATATTATAACGGTTGAAACGGCGTGTTTCCCAAAAATGAGGTCAGAGAACTTTGAATAAAAAAATTTTCATTATTTTTTTCTGGTTTTAGTTAATCGAAACTAAATAACGGTAAGAAAAATTATCTTGTTTTTTAATGTTAAATGAAGTCTAGACTGACGATTGACAATCCAAGACATAATTTGAGATATTCTAATCTAAAATTTTATTCGTTCTTACACTTATTTGTTTGTATTGGCTAATAGTTTAACTACTTATAACTAAAAAAATATAATTTTCTTCGCCGCTGGAAACAGTGAGTATAAAATACAGTTAAGAACAAATTTATATATTGTCCGGTCGTGTATTAATTCCCATCTGACAGTGCACGATGAATTTATGCGATGTTATTCCGTTATTCCGTACATTGCCTCGGTGGAACGTATTTATTATTTGTCTAGGCCTACGTTGTCAAACATGTACAGTGTACATAGCCATCTTAGGCACGGTGCACTGGAAGCAAACAACGAGGCTGTTTGCGGACGTGCTAGAACAAGTCGACAAACATGATGGCCGTTGTATTAAGTGCGTTCGTGTGCGTTTATACCGGGAGACTTCCAGTTACAGTGACAATTGATTATGTTAAAACAAGAAGTGACAATAGTAATATTAATTACTCTGCAAAATAAATAAAAAGCAACGTGATATAAAAATATAGTGAGAAGTATTGGCCATAAAAATTTTTTTATAAGATTCATGAGAATTATTAAGGCCCATATAATAATCGTTTCAATTTTTAAAAAGACGCGTTCCAACCGCCCGATGCCACGACGCCTTAATACCCCGTAAAAACATGAGTGACGGCTGTAACTAAGTTTAATAAACACTGTGAATATTAAATACACGACATTTTGAGATTGTGTTAATGAACGGGTATTATTAAAATCATAAAGCATTAGTGTGGGGTGTGATGGATATCTTCTTTTCTTCTGTTTCCCTAATATTTATGGAGAAAAAAATAAAATGTCAACATCATTTACAAAATGTACTTACTTTTTTAGTATATATATATACAATGAATTAACATATTAAATATGTTAATTCATTGTATGTAATACCATTATTTTTTCATAACGTGTATTATTATTTTTATCTCAATTCCATATACGTCAAAACTATTTTTATGTGAAAATAAATAGTTGTTTGTACACGTTTTCTGTTAACGTATTAAAAAAGATATGTCTAATAACTTCTTAGGTGTTCCATAATGAACATAAAATGTTTGCGTAGTGATTTTCTTTGATATGAAATTTCGATGTTTATAAATATATATAAGGCCACACTTAATGATATCAAAAGACTGATGATCGACCGCCAAGTTCGTCTGGCGATGTTTGTCATGTAACAATGTTATTCTAAGACAAACCTTTTCTGCAGTTTAACAAAAGAGTATGGTAGGCCCCAGTATTCTATTCATGTATCTTATACCACTCGTGAAACAAACGTCTGAGCAGGGACTATTATCTCCAAGTAATAAGCATTCATTTCATACTTATTCATGCACGTGCTTATATCCCATTCAGAGAGAAAGAAAAAAGGCTATTATGCGTTGTAAATGTCAGGATTGCTTCGCTTACACCACTCTTGTAAAACTTTAAGTGAATGGACGATTCATTATAAATTTAGCGAACGCTTTAAAGTGCCGTGGAACGTTATAAAGCGCATTTGGTAGTACTTTTTATATAACATTTTCTGCCCTTTGATGGAAAGCGTTTTTAGTGTGGTTTAACCTTATAGTGGTTTTTGGTGGTTTTTTTCCTTGTTAGTTCCGTTTACGTGTTTTAAATTTTTCGTATGTGTTGAGAATATAAAATATGGTAAACGATATTGCCATATGAAAGACGTCTACTTCCTTACACAGTATGACGTCAGTCTTTATAGGGCTTTTTGATCTACCAGTAAGTACAGTATATGTAGCAGTGAGCGGTCACAATGATCTTATGTGACTAGTCTCACCTACCATAAATTTAACTTCTTACTCGTCTTTTAATCTCTCATCAAAAAATCATATATTTTGAGAAGACCAAACCTATTTTATACGTCTGCGGTTTTGTTCCAAGTATAACCCTTTCTATGCTATAGAAAAGCTGATACGCGTGTTACACACTTGTTTTTAGGGGAGCGCGGGGAATATCGGCGTAGCTATTGACATGTTTGCAACACATATGTACCGTAATTACCCTCAGTCTCCCCAGGCTTTGAAGTTGTGGAGTGTACTCAATGTACTCTATGCAAATCATTAGCGGTGACGCGAGTACTACCGTAATTGGACCTCTCACTTATTACTTATGTTCTGTTGAGCTTTCTTATGCTATTAAATACACGAAAAGCATCAGAAGCTCAAGAAGACTAGTACAGTCGTACAGCATATATGAATGTGACAGTTTTCACTTTTTTCTAATATAACTTAAACGGTTTACTAAAAAAATTTTTTGGTTACAGTACGAGTAGTCGTAACGTAGGGAAAGCAATCATTTTGGTCGGTTAGTTTTTAGATGTTCGGTGTTGGTTTTTGATAGATGGTGGATATTGTGGTGAAGCCAGTAATGGTCGTTTATTCAGGCTCGAAGCGTAACTTAACGCTGCTGCCCATTTCCTAATTTCGTCAAGGGACTTCCAATTTGGAAAATTGAAGAAAATGGACATCATCGGCATAGGCCTAGATGTGACAGTTGCCTGATAGATCGAAGTCTAGGAGTTCATCAATAATATTTTTTTTATATTTTGTAAATTTAAAAGTATTTTTGATTTGATTCAAATTTAACGTTATGGCCAGTTTGGTTGGATTACGCTATTTCAATAGAACTTGTAAATTTAAAGCTTCCGAAATAATCAAGATCTAAATAAAACAATCTATGGGACTCAGTGGTAAAATTATTACATTTGCTCCTAAAACTGCCAGGTTAAATTTTTTTAAAGACAACTTAAAATAATTTATTTGTCTTGGCAAGCCAAAAAAGGTTGATTATCTATTTGTTTGTTAATCAAATTTCTATGTAGCGGAATTTTTAACCACTCATAAGACTTTCGAAAACAAAACTAAGAAAAATACATCTAAATAAATATCATACATAGAACACTTATTTAGTAGAGTTTTAAAATTGTAACAGTTTTCAAAAATGAAAATATTTTTACATTTTTCACAGGCTTATGCGGAGTAGTGTAATAAGCTCGGCTTAAAACTAGAACTGGCAACTCCGCGGTAAACATTTCCTACTGCATAGAAAAGATGGTGGCAACAAGCACGGCCCTTGTTACAAGATATGGCCTCGTTACAGGACAGCTCTAGGGTTGCCACTTCTAAATTATATTTTAATAAGAATAGATGAGAAAATAATTGGCAAGGTTCATTGTAATGATGTTCTGGGTCTGAATTGAGAAATAATTAAACGATAAAATTGAATGGTATTTTAAACAGAATGGTTTTTAACGGGTACCAATTTGTTTGATTTTTGCTATAGTTTTTCGTATTGCTGCTCAATAAAAACTTTAAATTGGAAAACATATATATATATATATATATATGTTAAATAATTTGAAAACCAACTTAGGTAGATGTATATTTTGATTTTGAATAATATGTAAACGTTTTAAACAAAATAAATAAAGGTCAAATGTTTGTTGACGTACATTTTATTAATTCAACAAGTTCCACATGAAAAAGAGCCACTTTAAACTGTTTTAGTTTCGGTTACTTAATAGAAAAAACGTACAATTTACCGTCAAGACAGAAGGTTACCTAAACTTATTTCCATGAAGGGGCAATAAGCAGCTTAAACAATTTTTGATTACATAAAAAATATACGTTTAAATTACACAAAACTCCAATAACTAAAATTAGATTTAAAAGAAGGAGATGGCTTAAACCGTTTATTCTAACATTCTTATAATTAAATCAGAACTGTATGTTCTATAATAGTGTTGTTTTCAAAGGATTCTCTCATATTAACATTTAAAAGCATCCATCTTAACTATTTCTAATTAAAACATCGTCAGTGAGTGATTAAATAAAGCTCCGCCTTAAAAATGTACGTGGCAGCAGCTGTGGTGCGAACATTTTCTGGAGCATTTAATAGATCGTCTCAATGAGGGTCGGACTCATTGCAAGATATTAGGGTTGTCCAAAAATAATATTTATTAATAACTAATACTACTCGTTCCTCCCTCGCTGACCACAATGTTTTCATGTATGCGTCAAAATACCCTTATGAATCTAAAATAGACAACATATTCAATGAATTTTCCTGCTTTATATTTATATAACATCATATAAATATTTAAACTATTGAAATATGTGAAGTATCTAAGAGGAACTAAGTACGGGAAGAGAAAGTATTGAGAAGCGGTTTAAGAAAGAGATGTGATATAATAAATTAAATTACATATTTTGTAAATAGTATTACATATTTTACGCAATTAAATCTAATTTACTCAACAGCTGTACATGGGCAGCGTTTTGTAAGTACAAAGAAACACGTGGCAACCCTAGGGCGCTGCATCAAGGTACCTTTTGTCCCCACTCTCCCATTTAAATTCATCTGAACATTTCGCCCGCTTTGTTTCGGCGCTGCGTTTTAATCACTTAGTACGTCGCGTCGGATCACTCCTCAACCTGTAATAGAGACGCCGTTTTTTAGTGATCTGTTGGAAAATGAATGCCCTTTTTAGGGGTCTCGTTAGGGGAACTGAAAGCGCCATGATTAGGTGACGATCCCTAGATAGCTTTTAGTTTCCCTAACTTGACGTTTGCTCTCAATAGATGCGACGATTGGTCTACGACATTAACTGGCTGGAATTTTTATAAGCTTGAAATCAGTAAAAGCCTGGTAGGTAACTCTTACTACGAGTTGCATGAAGAGTTGAGTTAGTTAGAAGTGCTCTTCGAAAAAGGTAGAAGTAAGATATGATATTAAAATTAATCGCTTTTTAAATATATAATTCATAAATTGCGTACGATTTTTTTTTGTCAAAAGCGCATCATTGATTATGATGAATTAATGTGACTAAAGTCATCTACCATTAAGTGTACATATAAACCTTAAATTATAATTGTGTAAAATCTTCATAAACTGTCAAGCAACCTACTGCTGACAAGTATTTGATGTATTAAAAGTCAGTATTCAAATTTAAAAGCAAACAAAATTAGAATTATATCTGATAGTGAGCTAGCAATTAACGGATGCCGGGAAAATTACAAGCAAAATCTGTTATAGCTTTTTCATTCGACCGCGGTCCGAGCTCCCTTTTCTCAATTAATACTTCTTGTGTAGCGCTCTATATGAGTAAATTGAAATTTAATGACAATTTTTTTAGTTCTAATTTAATGCCCTCTTGTTTTTAATACGTATGTTTTAATTCTACATATAAATTAAGAAAATAGGTGCTACTAAGCAAAATTATCTGTAATAAATGTACTTCTAGGGATGCTAATTCCATTTGAAACATTATCCAAATTCTTAAGGTATACAATAATTTTATAATAGCATTGATTTTAGGCGTAACATAAAGTATAACTTATTATTAAAAATAAAAAGCTAACTGTTAAATAACACACATTTCCCACGCAAAAGTAAAACATACTCCTTTTTCTTATTGACTTAAACGGACAATTGACGACGTGATTGCGTTCCGCTGTCCGAACTCTGATTACCACCAAAAAAGCGGCGTTATTCACATTAATATATTTATTGGGAAGTAGCACGCGAGGGTTATGTGTGGTCTAAGTGATAGTTACAAGCGACACCTACTAACTTAAAAAAGAATAAACTGTAATGAACGCTAAGAATGCTATGCACCACATTAAGGACACATACAATAAACTTATTCGAAATTGTCTCGAAAAAAAGTCATAGATCTACAGCAAATCATTGAATATCAAATGATGTTATGTTGCTGGGGTATTATTGCGATTAAAAGAATCCCTAGCTTGTGATCTTTTAAAATCCAAAATTGTGATGATTGATGGTTAATATGTACCTAATAGAGCTTCGCGCATCTCTCGTCACTGGTACCGCAATAACGTAGCGTTTCGTAGCGAACTTCGATAACAATTCGGTATGTACGCTCACTCCACTTGCATAATTTAATTGCGCCCCTGATTTATTCTCTTTTCGCCCTGGACTGTATCGCGTTCCGCCGATCGCTCCGGGTGGGAACCTTAACAATTGGATTACGATTTATTTGCTTAATTAATTACTTCAAAGAAGCTTCTGTAACGGTATATGAAGGTATACACAATTTATTGAGCTCTTTTTTTAGACAGAATTTAAGATATTGCAGATAATTACTTTATAATTTATATACTACTAGCTGACCCGCCAGACGCTGTCATGTCATAACTTCGAATATTGAATACAAACTGGCATAACTAATAAAAATTATGTCAAACAACTTTCAGTTATGAAAAATTAAAAGTATAGTTAATTTTTCTTCAATGTTTCTAATGTTCCACTCATATTTCTAAATTGTTCCTGTCGTATGATCTTTCTCTAGGCAATAATATATATAATTAAAAAATAGCGGCATTGTTTTATTCCTTTACACGTTATACTATGGAATATGGAGAATAATTTTTATATATACAAATTATAATTGAAAATTTAGGACACGACAATTTCAATATGTATACAATTATATGTATACATCATGGTTAGCTTCTACGCAAATTAGTACATATCAGTTATTTCATACTATTTAGAAACTATAACATTTTTATATCTGTATTTAGCACTAGGTTTTGTCAGCGTTCTGTTCGGTTTTTACACATTGTACTTTTAGTAAGGATCCTCAATTTTTTGAAAATACAATATAGCCTGAGTTAACCGGAGATAGTGTAGCTGTTGGGCAATGAAAGAATTTTTCAAATCGATCGAGTAGTTTCGTACCCTAACCAATGCAAACAAGAAAACAATCAAATCTTTCCTCTTTATAATATTAGTGTAGATATAGTTTTAATTATTATTGCTACTCCGTGTAATGCATTTCCGCATATAAGTTTTCTAAAAAACATTTCTATTTGTAACAGTCAATAATAAAATAAATCAACAAGGAAAGTATACTAAAAAGTATCAAACAATAATAATCAACATTTTCATAAATATTAATTTTCGTATCAAAATAAACAAAGCTATTAAATTCAGTGCGAAATTTATTTTGACCTATTTTCTCTAATACTCAATGGTTGTTTGAAGATTCTTCTATTATAAATACAATATGTATGGTATTCCAAAATGTTAGTAAAAATGTTTCTATTTCAAGTTTTAAATACCTTACCCTTCGATAATGTAATTTCCTATTCTACTTACTTACTTCTACTGAGATTCCCTAAAAGTGTTTATTAAAAAGAAATCAACAAAGTTGACTTATTTGCTAAGATAATTAACGATACTTCAAAAGTCTTATTTTTGAAGGCTGCCTGGGCAATTTATTAAACAAATTTAGTTCAGTCCGACTTATCTCAATTATCTTTCCTTGGTAGGGCTGCCGCTCCCATTTTTGAATATTGTATTTAATTTTTGTCAGACGTAACAGGAATTAGGAATACCTTAGCTAATTAACATAAAATGTGATGATTTGTTTTTTTGTCATGCCTCAGATTACTTTTATCACATTTACGTTCCGGCCGTTTCAGACTTGAGCTAAGACAATCAAACAGACAAGTACAAGAGAATTTTGATAATATTAAAAGATTTACCATTAAATAATTATGAAATTAGATATAATCCTTTATAATAATACTTTAAATTTTAATTATTAAATATCAGTGCTCATCAGCTGATTTACGGTCTTATTATACCTTCATAAATATTAATAGATATACGAGTATTAACGAGTTTCTTACCGCGACTTTGCATATTTTGGTAATTATTATTTACGTTCGTTACATGCCCCAAAAATTTAAGAAGATGAATAATCTTAATTACAGTAAACAAAGATAGGCTAATTAACATTTGTTAAATAAAAAAGTAGGAAAAGAATTACTTGGCATATTCTCGTTATCTAAATACAATAAAGACAGATCAAAAGGAAATAGAAAGAAGAATAGTTAACACTTGGAAAAGATATTGGTCACTCAGTGAAGTAATGAAGAACAGAGAAATGCCGATGAAAGAAAAGAGGAAAATATTTAATACGTATGTTCTTCCATGCTTATTATACGGGTGACATACTTGGATGTTGACAGAACAACTAGCAAACAAAATAAAAGTCTGTCAAAACGGAATGGAGAGAAGTACAATAGGAGTTACAAGAAGCGGTTGAGAAAAACTGGAAGAAATAAAAAGTAAAACAAAGTTCAAGAATGCATACACAACATAATATATACAACTGCAGTGGAGGTGGACAGGGCATATGCCAAGAGAAAAGAAAGAAAAATGGACGAGACTTATTACAGAATGGTATCCAATTGACAGCTACAGGAGCAGAGGCAGACAAGCTAAGAGATGGGAAGATGATTTTAGAAAAATAGCAGGTCCAATTTGGACTCTAATTGGAAAGAATAGGCCAGAATGGAGACTTTTAGAGGAGGGCTTTGTCGAGATATAAGTTAATAAATAATTACCGTTTGCCGAAAAAAAATATATTTATAAGTAATAGAAATTAAATCAAATTCTAGGCATATGCATAATTGTTTTGTAATTTAAACTAAATTCAACAATAAAGGTTTTTTATTTTATTATTTATTTATTTATATTCTATTTAAAAACTGATATAATCAAGATGACTCATAACTATATTTTGTGTCGGCGTTTATTAAAGTTTGTTTATTGTTTCTTATTTCTTGTTTGTATATGACGCATTCTAACGTAAATTAACGTGAGACAGCACATTATAATTTGCCGCGTCTTTATTTTTACAACATCGGATATGTGAAGAATTCCCGTGGTATATGAAAAATGAATGTTTTGATTTTTAATATTAAAATTCTTGGCTCAATACGAGCGTGGTATTTGTAGCGGATAATTTTGCGAGCAACGATTTGGCTGCGACCCTATGAGCGAAATACGTGACGGCATAAGAGTTTAATAAAAATGAATACATAAGCTATTATTCAGTCTTCAACTATGGTTTACAAATAGTAGGATTAATTATATAAAAATTGTATGCTTGATGAAAATATAATGTGACTACGATACATACTCGTATTTTATGTTCAATTTCTTGACGTTGACTACTTTTTAAGCATAGAAATTTCTATCACAATAAAGTTTGAGTTTATTTACTAGTGTTAAATGTTTCGCTTAAGATCGTAGACACTCCTTGGCGTGACGTAGCTGAAAGACCAGGAAATATATGGTATTAAACGAAATATAGAATAGACTTCTAAGATCGACTGACAATAAACTTTACGCTATGCTCATGGACGCGGCCAGATTCTTAAAGCCGAGAATCCGGTGAGGCTTAGAAATAAATCAAGCAACGGATGTGCTAGTGGAAGTCTACTTGGCACGACTACTAACATTTTATTCGTTTAACGTTGTGAATAAATATAATAGTTAGAAATGATAAATAAGAATAAGTGATCTGCTCCTTGTAATGTATACTTTAAACTTGTATTCATTCATTTAACAGAAAAAGCTAAGTTTTATAATTATTTTTTGTATTATCATTTATAATCAAGGTATAACAACGTTATTTAAGTCATGTAACTATCGGGCTATGTATTTTTATTTCGAAAGTTAGGAAATTATATAAGTTAACAGTATTTGTAGTCTTAAACTTTGATGATCTTTCTTGATGTCTATGATTTTTAGATTTATAATGTTTGTAACATGAGCGTGAATGAAGTAAGTGTTGGAAATAATATAAAATTATCGTGAATCTCATTTGTTATAAAGACCACTGTACGTTTAAATTTTTAAATTTGTTGATAGAATACAAAATGCAAAGCCTATGACGTAGCAAATAGAATGCACCTGCGTCGACGTCTATTGTGAATCTAAACAATTGCAGGGAACCGAACTTGGGTCACGAGCTTATCAAAGTGTTAGCTAAGTATCAATCGACACGTCAGACATGGGGCAGACGAGCCTCTATTCATATACATATACCCAAACGGAAAAGTATTAGCCTCATACACTGATACATCAATTTTAAAGATTTTATTGCATTTATTAAAATCGAAATCTTTGTAATAAATTTCAGTTACAAATCTAATAATGCGTTGTTCACTTAGCTACTTCCAATCTTCAAATAGTTGTGGTAGTAAGTGAAGTAGAAAATACGTCGGTACAATTGCTTGAAGTCCATACAAAGGCTAATACAGTTCGACCGTCTTGAATTTCCAGCGAATCGTGTTGCAGCTTTATTTTCTTCTACATATTATGTACCTTTGTTACTCGGTAACGAAAAGGGAACGGAAAATTTAAATAGCATTCTGGCAATACTGCAATGTTGGCAGGCTTAAATTTAACGCGAAATTTTTACAGTTTGAAAATGGAATTGATTTTATCAAGGAAATAAAACTACATATAATATTTACCATCTAAAATATTTAATTTAGAACGCTTTCTAAATAGCCACTTGCTGCCAAATTGCAACAAATAGAATAAATATAATATGATTAATATATCCCTGAAATATAAGAGCTGTAAATGTGTGTTTAATTATTATATGATTTGTCTTACAGATAAGTAAGTAGATGCTTTTAATGGTAACAGTTATGACACCTTCAAATCTATACTAATATTATAAAACTGAAGAATTTGTTTGTTTGTTTGATTGCGCTAATCTCTGGATCCGCTGGTCGGATTTGAAAAATTCTTTTAGTGTTATAGTACATTTATCGAGCAAGGCGGGCTATATTATTTAAAAAAAATAGGGATCTTTACTAAAAGTTCAATAATGTAATCCAATGTGAAAAATCAAAATGAAGGCGAGCGAAATCACTGGCCGGACCTTATTGAGGAGTTATTTTATATGTTACACTAATAACATATTAAATAAAGCTTCAATAAGGTCCGGCCTTCTATCAAAATAAAATTAAATAATACTATGAAGATTTATTAATGCATTGTAACATATGATACTTTATTTAATTTTGTTACCCGGATTTCATAATTAATTTAAAAAATTACGCCTTTATTAGCTTGCTAGGAATCAAGCAACATATGGGCAGATTACAATTTACAAGTATTTTACTGTGCACTGATCACATAGGCTTTAGCTTTAGAGTAGTGACCCGTATTGAGGTACGCTTTGATCGTTTTAGGTTATTTTAAATGCCTACTGACCTTCTCAGTTGTTGGACCTTTACAGGCTGACAGGTTCAAGTGAAGCGGACATTTGCACACGACTTTAATGACTTTGATATACGCATATACGGCCGACATGCCTTATATGGCCTTGAAGGTTTAGTTGAATGATTTTGAATGATTTGTGTCTAGCCTTGCAGTTTCGGCAGATATTAAAAGCAGCACGTCTCGTCGAAATCTCTTTTAACGAATTATGTTCAGCCGACTCTACAATATAGAAAATTGTCTTTTTTGACACTGATTAGTATTTTAAGTTAAAATACTAATCAGTGATTAAATTTTAAAATTTTTACTGTTTCCAAAAGAAACATTATTAAGCTTCCTATAATGAAACTCTAGTTTGAAACTCTTCAAGTAATTTATTCGCTGCAATCAACAAACTAGCACGTTTGTTCTAAACTTCTGGGCATTACAATAAATATAACCATTTAAAGAGGCATTAAGGCTACTGCAGACATTCCCGCCGTGATACGTCTGTGTCGATAAATCGTCGCCTTTCCCCAATATCGGCGCTTTGTGGTCGCAGCCGGTGCTCACACTGTTCGCAAATGAAAAATGATTTCGGATAGTTCACAAAAAGTTTTTGAACGATTTAATCATAATTTTTTTTCACTAGCCGTAATACTATTACTAGCAAATTAAGACTGGACTGTAAATTAGTAAGACGTCGAATGTAAATTTCTTATTATTACATTAAAGCATTTTGGTCTCAATATTATATGTTTAAAAGACATGTATAAGGTTTTTAACCTAACTAAAAGAGAACAGAAGTCAGAATTCCGTTCGGTGTGATAGACGGCCGATATCTTCGCCCTGCTATCTTTACTGCGCCACTTGTGTCCACTGTAAAAAGTAACGATGACTGCATGTGCACTCTTCGCTTATCTCTGGCCGCCTCCCAAAAAGATTAACCGTCACCATGAAAGCATTATGTAATTGCTCCGCGCGACGGGATACGAACATGTCTAGAAAACCTTTATATTTGGAGTCTTTTTACGTTTCAGTGTTAGATTTTATTTTTATCTCCTGAAACAATAAGTAATTTATCATAAATGTATTTATTTACCTATATTGTCAGAACTCCTAACCGAATGGGTTTTGCAATTATTTTACAAAGGAATAAATAAATTTTTGGTAATGGATTTTAATGTTTATTTGTAATATTTATTTTTTATTTGAAATTGTGCATGAATAAATTGACTGGGTTTAAGGGATTAAAACTCGTTATAATCGTTACATTATTAATACGGACTTTGTGAACGCTAACTACTTCGCATTCACAGGCGAACTGACAGCTGACATTGATATTTATAAAATTTATAAAACTAGCACAACCGTTTTCTACAGGGTTGATTTATACACTGGTAGTAGTGTACTTGGGTTCTGACAACTAAATGTTTAATACATGAATTTCAAATAATTAATAGACATTTCGAAGGTATATATTATATAGTATTTCATATCGATATATCTTATTATATCCACATGATTTAAATATACATCACGGTTCAGTCACGAAGGTTGCAAATAGATTTATGTTGTTGCGAAAGACGCAACCTAGTACTTAAATATATTATAACATGCATGTCTTATTGAAACGAATGTGAGGGCCAAGTGGAAGTGACTCTTTTAATAATATTTATCGCGCGAGGCGAGGATAACTCGCTACCACTGATTTATTGTATTACTCTAAGCTTTTCTGATAACAAGATGAAGGATTTTTGTGTTTCTCTTTACTTAAATTGTCAGCCAGATGTTGTGACACAAAGATCCCATGAAACGATATTTTTCTTTTTTTTCCTTTTCGTCCCCAGTTTCCTCGAGACCTGTATACAAAATTTTGTGAAATTCGTTTCAGCTCCGAAACTGAATACTTTAGTAATGTTTCTTGTGAGTAAATATTATTTATATCGTAAACTAAAAAAAGAATCATCACAAAAGCTAAAATTTAATTGAATACACTTTAACTATACATAATAAAATACACACAATTGAACGTTAGAATTCAAAACTTGAAATAGAATATTTAAATAAATTTATAATTGTATCTTCTGCTATATAATATTATACTTACATTACGACCCGTGTAAGGTAGCACCAGAATGTTGAAAAAGCTCTTACGTAAACCTTGTGTAAATTCAAAAATAGAATGCCCGTGCATACTCGTACGAACTCGAACAATGAGTGTTTTGAAAAGCGCCTAAACTTGCTTGTTTTCCTTCACGTCAACACAATTTCAACGTAACTGCATCTTCATTAGGCAGTTCGCAAACAATCTTTAAGTTGGGAGTTATGTAATCAGTTCTTGTACACTCGGCTCACTCCTAACAACGTTTGTTGAGAATTTTCTAACGGGCTAGATTGAATCTAAACTCACAGCGCCGTGGTGAAAGGTAATGTTAGGGATTTTCAGACGAGCTACGACCTATAGTAACGTTTGAATCGTCCATATATAGCAATATATTATTTTAATCTTTATTTATAATAATTATTTTTTATTAATAACTGCTAAGAATTAAAAAAAAATTGGAAGACGTTGCAAGGTTAAAGGGAAAACGTAGTATATAACAGCATAATTATTTTCAATTAAATTGATTATTTAGTTAAATATTTCCATTTCTATGAGATGTCAACGTCTCAAATTTCTTCATAATTTTTAACATATGACACGGTTTAACTGTCTATAATTTAAATATACGACATATTATTATATGAAAATATATGTTGGCAGTCTATATATAAAAGAATCGTATACTTAAAAAATATATTTTTTAAACCAAATATGGTACTTAAACGAGTGAGTATGAAAACCCCTTACCCCGCTATCAAGCCGCCGTAGCTATTTCTATGACTTCAATACTCGTCTGTCTGACTCAGTTTCTGAGAAGTTCCTCTTGAATTCCCAGACTACTCTAGAGTAAACAAAACCGCATTCACTGCCTTATACAATTGTACTCAGTTTTTTGTAGATTAAAGCTGTAATGACTTATTTAAAACTAACTACAGAATAACGAAACTATGCCAAGCTTAGATTTGCAAACTGTTTTTGGACCTTTTTAAGATGCTATGTTAGTTTCATTCAACAATCACATACTATCCTTCTTCATTTAATTATCGGGCGAAATAAAACTTTTTATGTACGAGTATTATCAATACAAACAAAATATCAAATATATAAATAAAAAAGGACCCCCCTAGCTTTCATCTAGTCTATCAATATTTTTCATAAAAATACATTAGTTTTTTTAAGTCAATTAAAACACAAATATGTGGACTCAACGAATGTGCGTATCTAAAATTGAATTGTTGGGGGAACAGCTCAACTTTTCTCGATGTAATTTTAAATAAAATTGCTTCTGCCCTTCAATTTCGGTGGCGGATATTCAATGATTTCCTATCAAGGGGTTGGAAGTTGAAATATTTGCCTTTCACTTACTAATTATAGATATGTCGCTGGTGTATCAGAGTTGATTTAGTTTATTTTGTATGCGAAAAATCATAATTTTGATAACCATTCTATTGAATAAATTATATTAAAATTTAGTCTTTTTCAGAAAATATTTAGAATTTATACTGGATACAATTAAATTCACTTAATATCATTTGGTGTATATATGGAAATAATACTGTCCTAAGTGGAATAGAAAATGCGATATGATGTATTATATCAGCCGACAACACATTAAATTGAGCAGATAGTTTAACGCGAAAGCTGTTGGAGGGGCTCTTAATCAGCATCGTATCTTGCTCTTGGCACCAAGTGCCTTTGCATTTCGACTCTACACGAGTGTAGGGCCACAAAATTTGGGATAAAACCTGATCGGACATAATAAACGTTCACAAAGTCAACAAATGGCATGTTTAGTATTATTACTAACACTTCAGCAATACTCGTATAAACAATATATTATTATGTAAAAAATAAAATATATTATAGTAATTAGGAAATTATATAATGAAATCGAATCGCTTAGATTACGAATACAATACATATATTAGATAAGAAGTCGTTTAAAACTGTATTCATCTAAAATAAATTAAAGTATTTAATGATTCAAGAAATAAGATGTAGCAACTGTTTAAAATAGTATATCTTATAATTTACGTTAATTGACCAAACCGAAAAATTTATAAAAGGAAGTCTTTGAAAGAAATTTCCATCAGGTAAGCCTGTCCATTTGCACCCTCTTCTATCATCAAAATTACGATCGCTTATTTTATGGGCAGAACGGGCAGCCTCTTATCAAACTCAAGGGGGGAAGTTTTGGGACGGCTCGATTCGTTTAATGCTCCAAATTAAATCACTCCAATTATAGCGAATTTAACTTTTCATGTAGAACTTCGGAGTTCGATAATGGATAAAGTTGTAACAGATTCGAGGCAATATTGATCGGCACCTTTTTCAAACACTTCTCTTCATTTCCTACGTTCAAGATTTTATTCACATGAGATTATATAAGTTTATTTTTTACTTAAATGTTAGTGAAGAAGATAATCGCTACGCGTCGTAGCTTCGTGTAGCACACCGACTATGTCATAGTAAACTATATTTTTATATTTTATGCGATGTTAGATAATTCCGACGTTTCTTATTATATTATAAATGTAATAATTTATTGAATAAATATTCTTCGCTTAATACAGCTCTCGTTATTAGAGAGGATGAAATTTTTCATACATTCAGTTTATTTGGAGAAAGAAACTTACTAGTATGCATCTATAGTAAAAATCGTGGCTAAAATCGTTATGCGATTTTAGAATTGATCGATACACTAGTCTACAAAAAAGTGAGTATTACATCACTATTACAACTGACTATAGTAGTTCGTAACAGTATCTATAGATCTTTATCGTTCACCGATCGCATCGCTTGCGAAACACGTCCGTCAGAGCGGTCAGTCTGTGATCTGTATGCAAACCACGGCTTCTCTCATTCCGCCCCAACTCCTAACCCATGATCCCAACAGCTGCCATTCACTATATGTGCATTGGAGCCCAGTACTTTGTTCTACACAAGTTCTATATTGATTTAGGATGACGTATCATAATATTAATTCAAAACTCAATTAAAATGTTATTTGACTATGGGGAAGGCTATGTAAACGCCACTTTATAATAATAAGAGATTTTATTTATTTTGCCTTAACCTATGTCTGGACATTGAGAAAGCTTCATTTTAATGTCTAGAAGAATGTAAACATATTGAAATAAAATAATGCTTAACCTGATTGAAAAGCGTTTTAACAAATATATAGCGATAAGCAATGATACTGCTATACAGTCAGAATAGTCTAAAACTATGTTGGGTGAAAATTAAGCAAGACGTCAGGTAAATTCTAATAAAACAATGTTTTATTATGTTTATGCAAACAAATTATTTTTAAATTAAAACATATATAAATTAAAACAATTATATTATTTCACGAACGAAATTCTTTATTTCGAAATAAAGTAACAAAAGGAAATTAAAGCGTCTAAACTTATATCACTTCGTAACAATAAATAATATTAATATTCATGACTTTTCATGACTAATATTCGAGTGAACACGAACGCGATTTATGAAAAGTTTTTAAGGATATTTTTGTTAAATAGAATATTTAAAAATAGATTTAAAAGTTGAATTGAACTTAAATTAACTTCTGTGTTTATAATTTAAACAGAACTTGTATGAAATTGACATACTAACTTCTGTGACCTTAGAGTGTATGATAGATTTTTGTGGCTGTTTTGATGGTCGTTTGTATTTATCATTGCTCCACAAATGTAGGAAATTAACAACCAATAACAATTAAAAAAAAATCATTATCATTATTTAATATCGTAACTTTTTTAAAACTAAACACCGCGCGAATATATGTATACTTGGCTTATTAACTTCTATGACAGAAGCCTCGTAAAAAATATCAAGTCGACATATTTCCATAGGAGGCATTCGTGAAACGTCATTTGTTTGGTATCGCCGGACGCGGGGGCGCGTTCGCAATCTATATGCAAAACACAATCGCGTGCGACCACCACGACATTCTGGATTCAGAACCGTTGACCAATTAAAAAAAACACCAACCGATTGTGCATACAAATTGCATAATGTCAAGCCTACTTTACGGGTATATTTTAATCTTGTTCTATTTTTAACACGTTTATAATTAACAAGTGTATGTTATAATTGAATTTGTCTATACAAAAATTTCTTATATCCTATAACCCTCATAATTTTCTTATATGAATGACATGTCATGTCTAAAATAAGTTATATTTCAAAGGCATTTCACTTACAAACCCCAGGAAGCCACTATACACAAAGCGTATGATTATTAAAAAGAGGGTAGATATTGATTGTGCATTGATGACAACGTGGGGTCGATTATGGCATAGTGATGTGCTATAGTTATTTTGGAGTCACTTTATCGTTTCTTCAACACAGCCATCACATACATTTATTAATTTTACATGTAGTAACTATCACTTTTATTCTTCGATTATTATTGTATACTTCGATTGTTATTACTATTCCTCCATTCTAGACCTAGAAATTTGTATCTGACAATCCTAGACCTTATATTTCCAAGTCAGGCAGGCAGCCGATCGTCAAATCAAATGCCAAAACTTGAAAACAAAAAACTGACACTACCAAGTGGGAGAAAGGCAAGGACTATTATGATAGTTATCACTTTATTACTACGCCTATATAAGTCATTTAAATGTTACATTTATAAAAGAGATACTTTAAACCTAATTTTAAAAATATCTTTAAAGATCTTCTGAATATTGTTTCTTTTAATGTCTTTCAGTTTGACTACAGACATTTAACAATACGTAACATATGTAGCTTTTCACAGAATTATTATTATTATATACTATTACGAAACAGACACAAAAACCGGACAGTGAAGAAATTACACACGGAAAGTAATATAATAAATAGAAGGAAATGGCTGAGTTGTGACAGATGCGACTTTTTGTTTAGCTTTTTAGACTTATTTCGGGCAAAACATTAAGTAGGTCTGTGGAAGTGAGAACAATGAAAATAAAATATATACACTTTATATATTATATACGACAGTGCAGGATTTAAGCAAATTCTATCAAGGAGTCCCATGATTTCCTTTAATTATGGTTATCAATAATGTTTAGGAAAACATTGGTGCCCCTAGCATTTGCTTTTCTTGCTACGTGGTTAATGCGCTACTCACGTACGGTAATGTTATTCCGGGCTTCCCACAATTAAAATCTATACATATTATAAATATAATTCAAGTGTCTGCTTATAACGATATGTTTAGAATGTTTATGAAAGTATTTACGGTACATATAACAGAAATGCAATTATTAAATTTTTTGTCCATCAGTTTGAGCTAGTTTCCGAAACGACTGGACTGATTTTGACGGGATTTTCACTACCAGATTGCTGATTTTATTGCTTGTAATATATTTCATCATCGCCATCACCTTCTTTATCTCCAACATCATCATTATCCTCCTTAGATATAGTTTAGCCACCATAACAATTTATTTTCGACTCACTTAAAGTGAAGAGGCTTTGAAGGAGCAGCCATTTTCCGAATCACATGTCAGAACTGACATTGACGCAAATGTATCAGATAGCGAGCACTGACAGACCCACAATGAAATTTTATTACTTTCATTTCTGGAATTACAAGTGTATTTCATTTTCGGGACGAGTCGTACCCCTCGAGGTAAGATGGAATTAATGTCTTCGTTCCGACGAAAACTTGACACTGACATTTTGATGATAATTTGATTAAAGTAGTACCATATTTTGAATCCTCCTGTATTACAGCAGTGAATTTTGGAAATAATTTTCAAATGATGTTGGCTCATTGGATGATGTAATTTAATTATATCCTTAACCTTTTCAGTAAAATACACTGAAATTGACATATCCCAATGTGTTGAACGTTAAAAATTAAATATTTCAATTTAATTCGCATGTTCCAACTATATAATGGCTTGCTTAACGTGTAAATTAGGTCTGACAGAAGACAAACTCATTATTCCTCATTGTATATATACGATTGATAAATATATAATGCCGAAAAACTATAGGTAATCACATGAGCTACCTTTTGCAGGTAAGCAGATCTTAATAGGTACTACTTATAACTTAATAATCTTTAAATAGCCGAACTCTTTCCTCACAACTTTTAAATATTTCCATCATACTTTTTGCTTAATGAAAAATATGCAAATTCCACTTCAAGTTAAATGTAATATGTTAGTATTAACATACATATTCGTGCGATAACTCCTTGCCACAGAGTAATTTGCATGAATATAGTTTGACGAGCGTCTTTCCCCAACTTGCATAGGATTGGCTGCTCTATGAGTTAAGAGTTGCATAAGCGTTTAATATTATTCAAAGTGCGAGTGAATTTGTTATAAAGCCTATTTTGTTGAAAGTTCATCCATATTTAATAAGATAAAGCGATCCTGGCCGGCTTCCCATGAGTACAATTTACTAATCAATATAAAAAATAAACTCAATTTAATGAAACTCTGACTTTTCACTTAGAATATTATATTTTACTTTGACTATTGGACAAAATTGCACTTTAGGATTTTAAATGACAGTTAAATCCGTATTAAAATTGTTCGAATAGATAAGACGTAACCAGAGAAGCATATATCAACTATGTTTTTTACAATTTAGAAAATAAGAAATTGATAGAATTTTTATAATTCAATGGAATGGGGCTCCGTAAAGTCAACCAAAATTTGAGAAAAGCCTAACTACTTATAAAAAGCCGACTGACACACTAGTCGCCTGACTCAAAGAAAATAATATACTTCGTTTCAAAGTCGGTTAAAAATTGAACATTTAATGAATCATAAAGCCTAACCGCCAGTATAATTACCGCGATTGTTCGTATTATCATAGTGAGTGCTCCCAATTTTCGTTTGACGAGTTTTTTACGAGTTTGTAGGAGTCGTATGTAATTTACTGCCTCGTAAAACGTTGCCTGATAACAATGTAACGCTGCAGTATATTTGGGCTATCTTTGTCCGAAATGTTTCCCTAAATGGGCCCTAAACTGCTGATTTACCTGACTCGCCTTGATAATGATCGTTTTCGTACTTTTGAAAGGTAAGTTTCTTGTTTAGCCTATATTTTTTAATCTATAGATGGTATAAAACTGGCGCGTCTCTCTTTTTGTCATCTTATTTCTTCTAAACCAATTAAGATTTCATTACGGTTTTCACTGGCGGGTATGTATATTTATATAGAAGGATTTTATAAATTAATAATATTCAAGTATTGACGATATGTTGTGCTTTTGTGTAAGTAGATAAATGAAAATTTTCGTTACTAAAAAGTGTTGTTTTTTTTAAATAATTGGAGCCGAACAAATCTTAATAATAAATAATCAGTGGTGTGATATGGAATGACAAGTACATAATATAATATAAAGATGTTGTGCAATTTTGTTGTGATATTTGTTAAACTATTCTGTCGCATAGTAAATACTCATTTAAACGAAGAACATAAAGACTAGTACACAAAGTAACGTTCAGTTTCTAGAATAATATTAACCAATGGCGGTAACGATGCCATTTGGTTTTAATGCTTCATACAATGAAAACGTGTTAAATTTTAAACTTTTACTTAAAATTTATGACAAAGAAAGTCACAGTGAATAAATAGTAAAAATAACTTTTTATTTTTAATCTCTCATCAAAATAGTACGGTTTTGTGACGTCATAGCATTTTATTAAATTTCAACTCTCTAAATGACTATGTATGCCGTACACCGACACTGTACATAGTTATTTAATTTTTGTGTGTTAGTAATTATCAATCAATTCGTTGTAATACGAATGACAAGTAAATCATTAATATGACGTATATACGTTAAAATGGGGTAATTAATATTTTTTTATAGTGTATATATCTATTATTATAATGTAGAGTGTAGAGTACGTTAATTTTTACTTTATCGGGTAATCTATTATAATGAACATTTTTATTGGTATAAAGCTATGATCTACATACATTGTAGGGCGTTAATGCTGAGTTTACCGCGGGTGAAACAGCAGGGTACTGGCAGTGAACTATAAATACACTGTGTACGTTGTACTGTGTGAGTGTGTGTGTGTGACCACTAAAACCATATTACATTACCACAGAGCCTTCTCTCGTTTCAGTACAAACGGAACGCGCGCTTCACTATAATTTGCGAGTGGCTTGCCCCTACCATAAGGTTATTGTTTTAATTAATTAATATAAATTTATATGTAGTAAAATATGGACCGGATAAATTCCTTTATTTCACGATTTGTCATAGGGGAGGTAGACTATACCAAATTTAAAGACTTCACTTGCAATGCACATTAACCAAAGAAATATTTTGACCCCGTTCAAAGGTAGCAAGATTAATTGATATAATTTTAGTATTCATTACATAGAAACATGTAACATTTACTGTATTATTTCCCTGATTTAGATTCGTATAAATAAATAAACTTGTACAAAAATTATGTCATATATATTTTTATAATAAATGTGCTTAAATTTATAATATCAATGTAAAGAAAAGCACAAATATTTGCTATGTTGAATGATGTATCTTCGAGAATCGATGGTACCATTGGAAATAAGCTTAGTTAGTTACGCTTGATCAGGTGAGCGGCCGAGCCCCGGGCGCTCTCTTTAGCGACAAACGAATGGTGAAATGCATTTGATTTTATTGCGAAAGAGAGGAAAATAATCTATTTTTTAAACATTTTTCATTGGCAAAGTAGAATTACGAGTCCGTTTAATGGCATTCGCTATCATTCAGCTGAATTAAATTCATATTATACAGCAAATATATAACGAAACAGTCTTTATATTGTAAATAAGGCAATAGTTGATTCAGCCAGTGCTATGATTCAATTATTATTCTCTATTCAGTTTTTAAGCAACTAATGAGCAAATTCTCGACTCTAGCATTTGTTTTGAAGTAAGTTCGAATATATTCTGGTGTTTACTGAGTTCGATTCGAGAAAGCTTAGTATTGTTGAAATGAGCTTTGTTAGCAAGCGCGTATCAACAAACGAGGGTTCTCCCTGGGATGAAGAGTATGCTGCGCGTCGGCTTTCCCCGAGAAAAGCCTGTAAAGACTTACATACAGAAGCATACTAAGCATAATATTCTGTGTAATATCACAATATATATGAAATAAATAAAGCAAAAATCCAATTATGTAGCTTTGAATAATATTTTCAAAAAAGGTGAGACTGATATCGCTCTAACGTATAGTGGTATATATTTATTTAATTTATCAACAGTGTCTGGGCTCCAAACTCAGGGCCACAAAGTGATGTTTAAGCGTGCTGAAAGCTAACAGACATTTATGTATATGCGAGTCCTATCAGAAATTACTTGAGTTTACTTATAAATTAAAATATTGAACTGAATGTTATAAGTTCCATAAAAAGAAAAAAACATCTGTACTGTAGATGTCAAGTTAACAATGTAATAAAGTGTTTTCTGTTCGTTTCAGGAGAGCACATTTAAGAAGTTGCCTGGAGAAACTAAAGGACATGGTACCGCTAGGAGCCGAAGCGTCACGACACACCACATTAGGATTATTAACAAAAGCAAAAAGATTTATAAAGGTAACGAATCATTTACCTTATATACCTCTAAAAGTGAATCTATGTGATACCTTTTTTAAAACTAATATACGTTAAATCGAATTCGTTCAGAGCCGGGGCGCGTTAGTAGTTTATTTTGTAGCAAATACAATTAGCGCGACGTCCTCCAGTAATGCATCCGTTAATCCCATTTCACAATAACATCTCCGAACGTATACACTTTAACCACAGTGTACTCACGATTTATAGTAGAGCCAAACTTATTTTATTAAACTTTTATTCGTAATTCGTAATGTTCATGCGCAACTCATCACTAAATAATTTTTAAAAAGTGTTTTCATTAAATTGAAGCTTTGTAAATATAGAAATAAACAATACAGTAAAAACAAATATGGTTTGTATTCAAGACAGTTATGACTATAAAAAAGCTTATTTAATTAAAATCAATCTTAACTTTAGTTTTGAATTAAATTATTGTTTTCCAAACTTTTTTGTTTAATTTTAGTTAGACGGTTATTGACAATTATACAAAAGTTTTTATTTTTTGGAAATAGAGCCCACACTTTCTAAAGCAATGCATACACCTGCGGATTGACCCAATGTTGTGTAAAATACAGAATAAATATTAATTGTTCTACTATAAATTCTCTACACTGTTAGAGAGTGATCTCATTACGTCAGTTCCATATGCTTCGCCCTGAGGAAGTAATATGAATGGAGCTACCGTCTTAATGACTGGTCGGCTTTGAATTAAATTCGGTAAATACATAATTACAGCCGTGGATTATCCGACTCGTTTAAGAGCGAACATACAAAATATGTAATATATGAACTAGATAATAATAAACATTTTGATACAAAATGGAGAACGAGTAGGATTCAATTATAAAGAAAAAGACCACTATATTTTAAAAAATTTAAGTTCTACAATCCATCCGTATATTTCGACAACATTTAAGTGATGTATCTGTTCCATAAAAACTGGATTAAATTATTTCTTATAATAAACGCTAATATTTTTATAAGAGGGTAATAACTCTCTTATAAAAATGTCTTCTACAAAGTATTCGCCATTATCATTGAGAGCATACGCAACAAAAAATTCTCCGGGAATAAGGCACCTCCGGGGGTGTTTCCCGGGAGTCCTCCCCGGGGGCAGAACTAGACCTGAGGGGGCCGGAAGTGGTGCTCCGGAAGCGTCGGGCGGAATTGTATGAACCCTTTGCAGCTTTGTTTACCGAAGGTCTTCTCAAGTACCACTGAGCGGAAGCCGCGACGCTGCGATCGACAGATGTCATTCGTAGTTTGTAATTTTTACCGATGTGGAATAAAGATGGTACTATTATATTCAAGCTTTCGATGAGCTAAGTGGAAAGCGAGTTATATGTACTTACGTTTTAAATGTGGAGTCCAGTGAACTTTAGTGAGATATGGAATAAATTCATATATACGTCTATTTCATTGAACATTTTTAGTATCTTGTATTTCCTTGGCTTGAATTCGGAAGTTCTTGTATTAAGCCAATACGCTTAATCAGAAAGTATTCTATAGAACAATATAGGCTACCTCGTGTCAGACGATAATCTCCAACCAAATAATTTTATAAAACAAGAAAAAGAGCTGTCTATTTCAATCTCTACAGTCTACGTTAAGGGAAAATTTAATCAGTTAAATTTATTGTTTGAAAAACTCAAGCGAAACCATGAAAATCTGGAAAATTGAAACGAATATTTGCAAAATGCATTCCCCAAGGGTGTGACCTGTTAGATGTGGCGAGATTCAGCGCTGACGTGATGAGATTATGTCCACAGTAATCTAATGTAGTTTGAGAGCGTAATTGTGCAATGGGATCAACGTTGCATTACTCGCTGGCCTCTTTACAAATTGCATTCTGCCGTAGCAACACCCAAATATTCGATTCCACACATTCTATATTTATAGCTTTTTTAAAATTCAATTATCACTTCAAAAGTAGATTTTAACAGCATTTGAAAAAATAATGGCAGTTTTAATTAAACATCATTTTTTAAATTATTACTTGTGTTTATGATTACGCCTGTTCATGAACATTTAAAATGGTGTAGCTGATGGTTAAAGCAACCACGAAGCCAGAGCACTGGGTTCGAGTCCTGGGCGCAACGCAGTTACATTTATAAATATATGACTTGTGTACGGTTCGGGTACGGGCTGTGTCTGTGGCCGTACGAGTGTCAAAAATACAGGCATTTTGAGTATTAAATGTTGATGGTAGGAACTCCATCGATTTCGGTCTATAAATTTCCGAATACTCGAAATAAAAATGAGTAAGGCCAGCAGGAAAATTGTGGTGGAGGAACGTCGAACGAGGTGTCCATGGGCGACAGGACTCGTTTAATATAAGTGAATTGTAAGCTCGTACTAGATCACATTTTGATGCAAATTATATTTAAAAGTTTAATTTAATGCTATCAAAGTGTTTAAAGGATAGTTTGTTTATTTTATTTTGTTATCTAACATCAAATACTGTCCTACATTACCAATGACATTATAGTAATTATAATTAATTAAATATTAAATTATACGATGAATTTAAACAACAATAAATTCAGAGTAATATTAATTATTAATTAGGTTTAAAACACTATAATGTGTTCATGTTAATTTGTTAACTCTCAATGGAACTCACACCTATCCTAAACTTGTATAGCAATTAGTGTTGGAGTTGTCGCTTCTTTATGTAATTGTTAGTATTCTTTGAGGTGACGGTTGGGCGCACTAGGTCGGGAGACGAATGGGAGCTATGTCCGCTTCCCGGCCATCGCTCACACCTCTCCGACCACACAAAAGCTAATATACTGCCGCACTAACCCCATCTAACCCGAAATGTACGGGCGTTGGTTTATTTATCATAAAAGCCTGCTAGGATGGAAATAAGCTACTGGTTTGCAAGCAAAATTTGTACATATAACTGAATTTGAGTAAGCTTTACGAATGTTGGGTAATTTAGAATGTATTAAAGCTAATTAATAAATTAAAGTAATTATTTTATCCATAATCAGAAGCTTATTTTTGAATAGAAATATATAGAAAGTTTAACAATGTTCATGCTTTAGAGTTTAGACTCTAGCTTCGTCATCAAATCAACCAAATTATTGTATTGTAATCGGAACTAAATCTAAAGAATGCATAGTTTATTTCTTTACTATTTTGGTGTTTGTGAAGTTTGTATAAAAATGTTAGAATCGTATTTTTTCAAAATTCAACATAATAAATTATAGATTATAAAGCGTAAAACTATAAAACTTTGAAATCCAATTTTAGACAAAATACTAATGTTTAGACTAAGGCTTTCCACCAGCTGAACTTTTCCAATTTCTCACATCTTATAGGTTAAAAACTTAATGAATTTGTAAACACAGTATCGGGGTTGTTGCGTGTCTACGTGGCGTGAGTGCGGTTAGCTAGATTAATGGCCGGTTTGACGAATGACAGCCCATGAGAGCCTTATGTGAAATTATTATTTAAATATTTAACACGTGACGTGTAAAAGGATGTTAAAGATACGTTAAAATTCTTTTTCGAAAGATGAAACGTAAATATTTCAGGACTCTGTTTATGACTTTTATGAAATAAAAATGAAATCAGGTCAATAGTACTTCAAGTAATTGGTGTCCTGTCTTCTGAAATATCCAAACATCAAGTAAGCTTAACATTAACTTAAGATATGTATATAATAAATAAGAGAACCTACATTCGTTAATCTTCCTTTCTAATTTATATATAGTCAATGATTTTCCGAGCTGCGGTTGCACCTACTCGTTCATTATAATCATATTTATTATTTATTTATTATTGCTGACATCAATACTATCGTGACTACGCGAAGTATCCATTTCCAACATACACATTAATTACAGTATAATTTGTTAAACTTAAAGTAAGTGGAAGGAAGAAAAAGTGTAGTAAGCTAAAACTGAAACAAGTTTTTCAGATATATTCAATTATATAAATAATTAAGCTCGAATTTCTACGACTGTGATAACTATTACGATATAAAATCATTAACCATACAACTGGTTGTTCAAGAAAAGCGTCGAATATAACGCGTAAGCACTCTCGTAACGTTCAGATAATTATCGGAACGTGTTTGCCGTGTCATAGAGACCGGTCATGACTCGGCGAAACTGCGAATTGACCGAAACTACTAGTCATTGGTCGAAACTCTTAGTTTAAGAGTCAGCGTACCATAGGTACATGAATTGATAGTAGTGTGATTCAACAAGGATGTAAGTGAAAACAAATGAAATAAAAAGAAAAACATGTTAATATATACATATTTTATATGAGGAGACAGATATACTTAAAAATACAATAACTAACATTATTAACAATTTTTTTTTTATTGCATATTATGTTTGTTCATTAATAATTTCATTAATTGGTTAACCGAAACGCGTTTATTATATTATACAGCATGCCTTCTAGCGACGTTAAAGCAGACACACTTCTAGGTCTATTTTATAGTCAAATGTTATAAATCTTCTGCAAAGTTCATTCCGCAAGATTTTCTCTGACTAAAACTGGCAAAACAGAATGAGATAATAAACTTATATTAAGGTGCAGTTATAATTTTGACTACAGCCAAGATTGTTATTATTTTATCCTCGTTCGCGGGTCAAACTTTTCTTATTATTATTTTTTTCAATAACAAGCTCTTAGTCTACACTGTCGACGCTGTCAAGTGTACTACGGTAGCAGCAACTCGGCGAAGGTACCGATAAATTGGATACGATTGTACTTTACAAATATCGGGTGTAGCCGAATTTGAAGATAGCCATTCTATACATTTCTTATTTATTCATATTTCAATGGACAAAAAGAAAAACTCGTGATCGTATTAATCCATGCATATTTAAAACAAGCAAGTGAGCGGCTTGCTGGATAGTGTGAATTATTAACAATTATTGAATTATTAATGTGAACATTAAATTTAATTATCAAGTACAAAATTAATAGACAAGGATAGCGTGCTTAGTGACACAATAGGTCATCTCATGTTAAAAATCTAATGATGGACTCGGAATGCCACGTTTGTATTTTAATATATAAGAGAAACTAGTTCATGTAAATTACACGCATTGTATATAGATTATAATATAATTATGTTTCTAAATAAAAATCGACATATCTCTGTTAAAGAATACAATACTAAAACTGAGAGACGCATACATAAAGGCATATTAAAAGAAATAAAACCTTTGAGTAGGATTTTTAGTAATATTGGACGTCGGTTCTAAAACAGAACAAACGACAACATAGATTCTCTATATTTGATACAATTACATCGATTTAGTTATACAAAACACCTTAAAATAACCTTATTAAACCAAGGAACACGTAATCAATCTAAAACTAACAAGCTATCAACAAAAACCATCTAGCATCCGAAATAGCACGGGCGAGCTACAACGTGTTATGAAGCGCGGTTGCGAATCACTAAGTTTACCGATTAACGCCCCCTCCATTGTACAGTAATATATGGTATGTACATTTCAGTTTGAGAGTCATTTAAATTCAATCCTTAGTATTTACATTTTTCCAATGATACGTAATCTTAAAAACCCCTAGCATGTAAATATCCTTTGAGTCAGCTTAATGTTGTCTGTAAAATATTCAATACACGAAGTGATAATATTGAAGTAAAAAATAATTGTAGTAAAAAATCCTGTTTTCATTATAACTACACTTAAACTTCTATCATTTCAATGGAATATTGTCATAACAAGTATACCGTATATTATTCTGTCATGCCGCCACCCACTGGTTCACCCTCGCACAGTCAACTACGGAGGTTGTATATCTTGAGTCGGTAGAAATTTATTGCCCATTACGGTAAAAGGGCTCGGATTTATAATTATTTTTATTTTTATTTTAGCCTGTGCCTACCTATTTTTCTTACCCATTTAGACAAAACTTAGTGAAATGCATATACTCTAATACGAATGATTTATTAACGGAACTAATCTGTGTTTTATTATACACATACATAATTATGTATACACGGATTGTGAATCACACTTGGTGCCTTCATAAGTCATTACTTACAATCTTCACCGAAATTCAAAGATATTCGCAAGTCATTCAGAAAAAGAAGTAAAAACAGCTCATTTCCGGGTAAAAATACATAGTGACGGCTTCATTACGCTAATGAGGGTGGCCTTTACGTTTGTGCTCCGGGTTCAGCTAAATTTCGACTGAAATCCAATATGTCACAGCGGATCGGACTTGACTGTAATTGAAGCTGGCGGCACTCTGACATTCTGTACGTGTAATAAGTTTACACACTGTATATCCTATAATATTCGTGATCACCACGTCAATAGAATAGTGCTATAATTTGTATTTCAAGCTAGACATTGTTTGGTATTCGTTCGGAGAAACAATATTTCATGAATCTTAATAAGAGCTGTAGCATTTGATTCATAAAGACGCAAAAATCTTTCCTAAAAATCCATAAAATAGATTATAATTATAAAACTCGAATAACTCATCTCGAGCGGAAAGGAGTGCTACGACAAAGAGTACGATACAATTTCGGTCTAGCTCTACGAGTTGAAATTACTACTATATACAATTTAAGATAATTATTTTATATCAATTAAAATAGTTTTAGCATCGTAATGTTAATATTTTAAAAGCATTTTTGTAATACGTAATTACTAACTAGGAGTTATAACTCATTATCTCCAGGTGATATTTATCGTCGCTAACTACACTCTGGAGATCTTGGACAAAGGTTAATTACGCTTCTGATTTATTGCGCTGACTTAGCTAATCTTGTCTTATATACCTTAATGTAAGGTTTATTCTACATTATATAACATATATGTACTATAATATAATACAGCGTAATAATCTATATTATGATTAAATCCTTTTATATCACTTCTGTAAGATTTGTAAACGTGATAAAACAACAGTTATTAAAACGATATCGTATAAACTTCTGTAATTCGTCGTTTCACCGGAATAGTGTGAAGACGTTTTGAGGTTACGAGCTGCGTAACGCGAAGGTTACCGAAGAATATTTACGAGTTCGCGACACATACTAAATTTTCCTTTCGGACGTAAAATGGTTTAGTGGCGTAACGTGATCGGAAATTGATTCATTTAATAATTTTTTATATCATATACTTTTAGTATAATGGAAATGGAAGTATTATATAAAAAGTAAAAAGAAAATATTAATTCAACGTGATATGAATATATTTTTGTGTTTAATGCCATATCAAGAGATAGAAAAAAAATCCTATAAATTGTTTTCTTTTTTAAAATTTGTAAGATTAACGATAAGTATTTGTTTCAATCTTCATTCTTTTGAACTCACACTATATTTTTGTTTTAAAAGGATTTGACTCGAAAATCAAAAGCAACAATCATATTATATATCGATAAAAGAGGTTTACCCTTAATACATTAACGAACCGAATAAATAACCCACGTGACTGTTTGGATCCTGCTACGTCGACGCAAATATAGCCTTTGTTTTCAATACTTCACAAAGATGCTCATTCCCTTACAAAGGTGCATTTAAACAAACGCCGTAAATTGGAAAAAGAGTTGGATTCGAAGTTAAAAGTCACAGATTCTAATGTATTACTGACTTAATAACAATTTCAGTGAAATCATAATTATTTAAAACCAATTTATTACAAACCCAAAAAATAGAAACATTAAAAAAAGACAAAACATTAATACCTGATAATAAATCATCGCGGTCGCCATTACTTAAATAAGTTCATGATTAAATAAAGGTACAACTTTAATTAATAATGAAATTTATGGACGTTAATTACATGTTATCTAGCATAATTTGAGTAAAACACGTCCACCACTAATTATGATTTTTAAAATGTTGAAACGTTATGAGAAATTATTATTGAGCGTTTTAATTATGTCGCGAGCGACGAGGGGAAAGTGGGAGGTAGAAGAAAATTTCGCCAATAAATCCAGGCATATTACACCCCTGGGCATTAATGAGGGTATCGCAATTCCACTCTGAATTAATAGCTACCTGCGTGGTTTGGAGTAATGACGCATCAATAGCCCTGTAAAAGTTTAAGGCTCTAGTATAAAGTATCTAGACTTTTATTTTATGACTATAAAATACATTAATATTTTAAGTAAAACTGTATTATGAATTGAGATATAAAGTAATTTTTAAAATTTCTACCTACAATTTCTAAAATATTTATTAGCAAAATGTTGAAATACAAGATAACCTTATATTTCCTATTTTTGTATAGATATTAGTGATATAAATATAATAATAAAAATTAAAGACTAGTAATAAAATTGAGTGTACCTGATAAAAGAACCTAACTTTTTAAAAAGACTTGCAACTACGTAGCACCTGCTACGCTCCATGCTACGGCGTAGACATATCAACTGAACTTTTGAACTTAACAAAGAGAAACGATTTTTATAAAATGACACAACGAAGCTTTTACCCACTAATTCCCACTTAAAGCTACGGAATAAACAAATTGAACTACACTCAGAATTGTTTTCTTTTCAACGTTCGTTAGTAAGTTTTTAATGTAAAAAGTTTTTTACGGTTTCGGCAGCAAAAAATATAAAGCCTTGCGTCGAACTACATTGTATTGTACTAAGGCTTTTTATTTTGACTTGTAGTGCGACACACTAGCTGTATGTATGTTTACGTTACGCTGCTATACGATACGACAATATAATCATCTCATACTGTTCATATAATCTTTTTTTCACCTATAGAATCCCGCGCAGTTTTATGTAGATTATTATTTTTTATATACTATATTTATGAAACATAAAACTTTAGTTATTACACGTACTTTCAAACATCTTCTAGTAAAACTGACCATTCAATAATGGTTTTGATGTCGTGCGCTTTCATATTTTACGTTTTCTAATAATGTAAGTTAAATCTTTCTCATTATCACTTATGATAATTCTGTCACAATTAATCCTCCTGTTTCGAGGATTACCAATTTAGACAGACTACGAAAGGTTTAAAAATTGGCTTTTAAATACAAAGTTGTGTATACATTCTGATATGTATTTGTTATGAAACCGTAAAATATATTTGTACTTCTAAGTTAAAATTTTAAAGGTGTATTGATTATTTTTTAATGCACGATAGAAAATAACGCCTAGTTCTTTAATTAAATGTCATTACAGTTAATGATCGCACTCACGCACAGGTAGTTTAAATGTTACTAAATCACGGTGTAACCTTGTTTTTATGGACAGTATCGCGATTCTTAACTTACAATTTTGTGCTATTCAACTAGCTAATAGATATACTAACCAAGCTTCGTGCCGTCGCGTGTACCTATATCATATTTTTGATCAATACAATTCTTTAAATGTTTATAAATTAACTTATTTTATTCAGTATGAAGTTAAAAAGTACATAATATTGTTTTTATCTTATGTTGAATAATTAATCATTTTTATTCCATAGAGGGATGGCTGGTTTTATATGCACACTTCGGGATTATTGAGCATTAAACTTGTGAAAAGATTATCTATATTGCACTGGGTTTCTTATATGCCAAAAACCATGATTTTTACAATATAGTTGCGTCTTTTGATGTTATTAGTTAGAATATTAAAATTAGAATAGTACAAAAATATTTCAAACTCTTATATTATAGTTATTTCCTTATAGACTAGTAAATGATATAATTTATATTCATAAATAATAAATTTCAACTACTGTTCGACAAATGTAAGAGAGTGATACCCCAGATGTGTTCACCTCAATTCATTCCGTCACGAATGGCGTTCAATTCGAAATAAATAAATAATTTAGTTACACCTAATAAATTATTTACACGATCCTAATACAGTACATAGAACTAACAATTGTCAAACTAACCGTCGAGTACTAAAGTGTCGCTCAGAGTTTTCGTAGCATCTTTTAGTCACGTGTTAATTATAAATTCATTTCTGTAGTAAAAAATAGTAAAATACTCTTTTTCTTGCTCTAAATTGACACTAACCACGTGATACCGAGTTTTATAATCATCATACAAAGACCATGTTTATAAGGCACTATTATATGCTACATTTACCACTTTAAACTATGAGACTGGGTACAACTGTAAGTTACATACACTGTGTTATTGTCGTAGCAGACATACCTGGGTTGAGAGAAGCAATAAATCTCAATGGCTCAGCCTTGTTTTATTGAGATTGCTATCACTTCCAACAGTAAGCTTAATATTGCCGCAGAGAGTGGTAACATTCTTCCCATATTTTTCTACCAGTCCGGTATCGGGCCACATACGGGTCTTACAAATAGTATACCTAAGACGTCTTTGGTGTAGTAAAGTAAATAAAGACTAATTATGTTTCCGTATTAGTTATCAATGAGCTTAAGTTACAAGAAAATACATCTCTGAAGCTTCAATGAAAGCGATTAGTAATTCAAAATGTCATTTTTGAAACTATATCTTTATGCAATTATGACATTCATATTTATTTTATGTATGAGCACGTCAATATCAAACGAAAATTAAATATTATCAGTAGTTACATGTTTTTTATATAAACTTAGTTTTCAAGAATAAACCAATAAAATAAACGTATTTATTGCAGTATCGACTCGATCGTTTTCAATTTAGTTCCGAATGTTGGTTCGGATCTCCCGCGATAGATTTTGAGATGGGTAATCTTCCGGTTGGTCACGTTCTAGACGGCAAGTGCATCGGATTGTATGCCACTTCTTGACTGTAGCGAACATTAAGATGGCATTGAACACAGCGACTCAATATCTACGCTAATATTGTAGCGATAATTTCTAAATCGAATTTCATTGGTTCATTTGTCTTGCAAAAAAATCAACTTTTGCTGCAAATCTTGAGTTTTATTTATGCTGACTTAAATGTTTATTTTTTTATTTGTCTTATTAATTGGCTGTGATCGAAATTTTGTTGAGTCCTAACCCGATCATAGATGGTCGTAAACAGCAGTTGCTTTATGGTTGTATTCAGTATTCAAGTGTACTATACTCTTTGTACCGATAATAAATATGAGAGTTACTTTCGTAACTGTTAGTAAGTTAACTGTGACATAACGAAGTAGACATGCAAATAGGTGGGTTTATGAATTTTAAACAACCTCTAGACAAGTCGTATCGGTTATTGTTTAATTGGCTGTTTGATAACTTTTCCAATCTGCATAGAAATGCGTGGTCTTACCATTTTCCTATTGATTCAGGATACTTTAATACAGACGATTCTATCGAATGATTTATTTATTTAATAATTACGTATCGTTTTGTAAATGTTTACATAGCTTTTACGAAACGGCTTAATTTTTCATTTTCTTCGTTCTGACATCTATAAGTGAAGTTGGTAAATGACCCAGAAAATTGCCATTTAAGATGCGTACCCTTCATAACTTCTGTATGTTACAAGTTGGTTTCGGCAATATTATTCGCGTGGACTGAATTTTTTATTTAAAATGTATATTTTTAGAATAATCTTCCAAAGATTCATCACCTTGGAATGCGTCTAAAAAACATACATATATTTATATAAGTAATACGTAGACGTAATAAAAAAACCCGTCAAAATACGGTGTCAGGACTGATCAAAATAATAGGTATCCATCCACGGGGTTTCGCTCATTAAAAAGAACCTTTGTTATAGTTTTAAAATTTCGGCAGTTTTTAAACAAAGAACAATATACTTTATGCCTTCCACGTGCATTTCCCGATTTTCGCCATGGAAAACAATAACAGTATTGCATTATTTTTAACAGCGTACATGTAAATTTGAAAAATCATAATAAAAAACCATTGTATGCTTTAGTATTTATGATCTAGAAATCGTGTATGAATTTCACTGCTCGTAGCACTTATTTCAATAATAATACAAGATATTATTAATCTACCCAGTGACCCGCGTAGTTTTGCTAACACAAATATCTTTTTGTAAAGAAAAACAAAAACCAAATAATAAATGACTAACTAAGACGAATACATATCACTCACATGCACATCTTTCATACTAAATGACGTATGTAATCACGATACCATTAAATCGGTTGCCTGTTTTAATCTGTCTAGAAATACTTTTCAAACTAACATCACATTATTTACAAAGCAGAAAGCAGACTATATCGAATATATTTACTATATTCCAAAGTAAAAGTCGCCGAGAAAATATTCGCCACATTTGGAGCGAAGTGGAATCCATATTATTGAGTTAGCAGACATCCCCCGACGTCGCCCGCGCGTAAATTTATTTATACGCCTGAATGACACTGCCTGGGATATTAACGATACCTTTTATTTTATGTTTTTTATACTTACGACTTGTAAATATGAATAAAAATAGTGAAATGTTTTATTATTAGTCTCTCCATACTTATATCATATGTATAATTACGTTAACTACACTGAACAACGGAAAAGATAAAAAAGACACATCTTAAATGATCTAAAATTATTAAGTATTGTATAGGAAGTGATTATTTTTCGAGGAATTCTAAACGGTAAGGTGGTGTAAGGAAGATACTATAAAAATACTTCTAAAATAAGGTTCTATGATTGATCGTAACATAAAATATAATTTCATAATCTTTGCGAAAGCGCAAAGCGCTCTTATTTATAATCTTCGCGATTGCGTCAGCAATTTTGTTTACGGCCGCGAAAAATACAGCTTTTTTATACCTACTTTCATTTTATGAAGTACTAGGCTTGATGTTTTTGGAACGTTTTAAGTACTTTATTATGTTAAAAGCGAAACACTGGATACTGTATCAGTAATATTATATCATTTTTTACCTACTTTTTGGCTAAAGTAAATTTAGAGTAAGAAACGTAATTTTTATAAAATTCGTTATGCTGTATATCTGATATATATAATATTTAATATTAATTCCAATCAATTTCTGTTCTCCTGAACTTAAAGAAACCTTTCCGTTTTGCAACTGCAATTATAAATCGAACCCTAACAATTTGTATATTCATCCGACGTAATACCTCCATACAAAACTGCAAACCCCGGTACTCACTAGGCACACCGCACACTGTGTAGTGGTGTGTAGTGCAAAATAGACAGTCTAGGGCGAATGGCGGTGAGAGGTGGCAGATTTATGAGAGGGATATTTCATCGGATGGCTCGCGGTGACGTGACCCCCGCGCTTCACTCCCGCGGGGCGGCGAGCGGTGCGGGGCGCCCGGGCCGAGGTAACACCCTGTAAGGCCGAGTTATACAGTTTCAAAAAAAAAAATCACTTCACTTGGAAAAGGCCACGATAGTCGCAATCAAGATTCGTATGTCAGATGCAGATTTGATTTTTGCACGCTTCAACCACTTCAAAAGTTATTATTTTGATTTTATAAAGTATCGCATTCGAATGGTCTATGGTACAATCAACCTCATAGTCGCAATAGGGTCAAATACACTGTTTTCCAATTAAACTAGAAACAAAGGTGTGACGTTCGAATTTCAAGAAATATGGTATTTTTAACTAGAAAAGCATAAAATTGAAGACATGTAAGGAAAATTATGAAATATTATGTAAACGCCCTTAGGATGCACGAACGAGCCCGATGGCCGCTTAAAAAATGTATTTATACAGTGCTCATATATCGCTCAGTTTATTTTTCACAGTCGAATATCATGCGGGCATTACTATACGAAACATATTACTTCAGTATTATAACTATTAATATTTACAATGATGTTGCTTGCATTTCTTTATGTATATATGAGTATACAAATATATCTATTCTTTTTTAAATTTAGAGTATATTATATATAATTAATCAGATTAAAATAAATTTACTTATTAATTCTTCTATTTATCAGTAATTTTCCACAACTGGTACCTACATATTAACAATATAAAACTGAAGAGGTTGATAGAACATAATAAATACTCAATTATAACTTTTACTTATCACCTATCATTAATTTAACTTCACAGTATCTGTTGAAGCATACAAATCTAACCTACATTGTGTAAAACAGAAGTATAAACGATTGTTATAAATCATAAAGTAGCGAACAGTTTATAGTCGATAGCACTGATCACGGAACTCATTCCGCGCTGATGAACTGCAAAACTAACCGGCTGCTGGAAAAGATTCAACTTTACTTGTTTAATGATGTTGGACTTTTCGATGCTGTATTTTATCAAACTTAAACTCTTCGTGTTAATAGAACCTCTCTGCTCATCAAAATTATGATGATCATATGTTCAATTTATGCTAAAAGTCCGGGAGTAAGATTTTTTTGTAAGACATAGTTGATGATAACTTCAAACTTATTCTCGTACCAAAAGTTATTGTTTCATATATAGTAGTTTCTAGCGAAATAATTCAACAAAGTTAATTAGAATAACATATAGGCTCTACAAAGAAACTATTTAATGAACCTATACAAGTGACGTAACAAATTATCTACGACTGAGTGTATTAAAAGGCTTATATCATATTTTCAGTGTATGTAAGGTTTCAATACATGTTATTAATATAACTTGACAAAAGGTTGCCTTTCATAAAAAGCTCGTCTGCTATCACTTGATATTATATTCAACCGAGTAATTGAATAACGCGGGAATAATCTAGTTTTTCCTCATTTGCATAGTTCGAGCATTTGCATAATACTCGTACTATGCTTGAATATATTATTGTAACGTATGTACCAACTTCCGGTGGCGTCCCACTTCGATATTTTATTCTATGTTATGTTTTTTTGAAAGCTCAGTATTTCTAATTGATAGATTACAACGTCATTACATGTTAATATACATATTTACATGAGTACCGGTAGTAATAGGAAGTAAATAGAAATTTCCTGAATACTTCTCGAATATTTAGAAATATTCCTATTATAATTATAATATACAAATCAACATTTCTTTCAACAACCTTCATAGTATTTTTATTATTTTACATTAGTTAAATTTTTGGGTGTGATGGTATGTTCCGTTACTTTTTTTAGATTTTTTGCAATTTAATGGTCTTAAAACCATATGTATTTAATATGTTATTTTGATCGATGCGCGAACGTATAAATCACGAATAAAACGAAGGATATTAGTAATTTTCTCGCGGATTATCCTGTCTTTACAACCCACATAGGTCTTAACATAGCTTTCTTAATTTCAGAGTCTAGAAGAACGAGAAAAAAGGCATTCAAGTCACAAAGAGCAATTAGCAAGAGAACAGCGGTACTTGCGACGGAGACTGGCCCAACTACGTGCGTCACGGGATATTGCGCGGTCCCTCTCTGAAAGCTCAATGACGCACCCTCACGCCACGAGGGCTGACTCTCTTTCCTCGCTCGAATCCTCATCGGGCGTATCCACTGCCGAGAGGTCACCTTCGTCCGTTTCCGAAAGCGGTGAGTTGCTTAGCAGTTTCTTTTTAACAGGGTGTGTGCTTAAACAGACATCTAACATTATTCTGACGAACATATTAACCGACAAGTTTGATAGTTTTTAGTGTTACATTATTAGAAGCGACTACAATTTTAAATATTGGATACAAAATTTAATACATTACTATTTATATTGTAACGATCTATAAATCGTAATCCATCCTGATTTGGGATGATGCTAAATTAGTTAACTTTCATTTGCTGGTTAATACGTTCTTGCGTATTTCCATGTAGTGTTGATCATATTTTTTTAGCTGAAAATCTTAAAGTATCGTGATGGGATAACATTTTGTGTTAAACATTTTGCTTCTTTAATAACCAAAGTGATGGAGGGTCTGTGAAGTCGTACGATATTTATATCGAATGTTTTAAACACCTCAAACAAGTACTACTTTATAGCTATTGAGAGAAAATAAAAAAAAAATTACATTGATAAATATGCACGACTAAAATAGAAATTCATTATAGGAGTCTGATTTTGACCGTGGACAATTTAGTGACATGGTATAATAGATGTATGTAAGTACAGGATCAGATACAGCTGTTCAGATCCAATACGACGCGGCGTTGACAGCCATATCAGAATAATGGGTTTAGACTTAACAATAATCTAAACAGAAATTGGCTATCAATGCAGCAGATATTACGTAGAATGAGTAATACTACAAGATGTCGAAATATTGATAAGGTGATTAAAACGGATTTTCTAATGTTCGTATATCTATTTTCGCCGTAATCACTGAACTAATTATGATTTATTTTATTATTGAAATAGATTTAGACCTTGAGGAGGCTTATATGTATCGCTAGTCACAGAAATAAAATACGGAGTAGGTGAAATGCGAGATAAAAATTTGAATTTCGAACTCATCATTATTTATTTCAAAATGTATATATTATATATTCAGTAAACAGTGTTCCAGCAGTATTAAAAAATCAGCCCTCAAAAGTTGTAAGAGAAAAGGTAATGTATATTATTTTTTGATGTCTGTATATATAGTAGTTACATGATTGCTGCTAGCAACTTTTCGTTTATGCCATATCTACTTGTCTAATGAAGTAAATATGTAGAAGGATTGAAAACTGCATGGATGATATTAAAAATAAAACTTTTACCCATATAAATTCGGGACCATTAATTACATCTATATAATATTCGAAGTCCAAGTCATTCGGTTAACTAAAGGACTACACTTCATCGTTATATTGTTGAATAGATTTTACTGTTTAAGTAATTTATGGCTTAGTCAGAAGTTTAATCCTTTCAATGTTAGTTTACGATGTTCCTTGCTGTGACCCTAACAGACGAATAATGACATAGTTCATGAATTAGGATTATAGCCAAATCTAGTACGATTTTTCCGACGTCATGGTCTGCTTAGAACTATACTTGTTAAAATAAATGTTCTTTTTTATATTTTGAAAAGACAATTACGTTCTATATTTTTCTTTCCAGTAATTATAGATATTATATATAATAGATAGATAGACAATCAATTGAATTCATATTTAATCATAATATTATTTTGTAAGGTAATATATAACGAATCGAAATATTTCAAATGGGATAAAAATGTTTACCATATACTATCCTAATTCTTCGACAGTTTTCTAGCTTTCTATAAATATACTTAGTATAAAGTAAATCATATACTTTTATATCTTTTTAAGCATAATTTTGTATACATTTTAAAGATTATAGTATTATCTTAAAATGTCACATCAGTAATCGCCTAATCGTAAGCTTAACAGAATAACCCGGTTAAAAAGCTAATAATGAGCTTATAAAATTATACGACGTACGATGTCTTAGCCTATCGCCTTACAACATAATACGTACAGCTCTTCGAGAAACATTCAATTATGTATGGCTTCTTACAAAAAGGCTGCCTAAGCATTACGATCCTTAGCTAATCTTAATTTACATTATAAAATTTCATTTTTTCACCATTTTTTCATAAATCTCTATTGTTATTCTTATGTTTATGTATAATATATGTGTCTATAATATATTGATCTCTATAAGTGATTTATTCAGCTATCCATCAACTTTTATCTCATATCTAGTTTTCACTATCTTAAAACGTTATTTATCACAAAAGTATAAAGGGTAGGGGAGAATCGATTATTATAGAAATTTGTTATAAATAATTAATTTGACATTATTTCCCAGTCATTTTAAATCAACCAACGGTCATGGAATACGTAGTTGAGATGAGATAAAGTTACAAATGACAGGACAGGAGCTAGAAAAATTAAAAAATATAAAATACATAGCGCTTATTCTCAAAATAGTATTCATTGAATAGTTAAAATTGTGAACCCAATTCACTGGTATAATGATTAATCATACTCGTATTAATAGTTTAGTATTATAATTGATGCGTACAGAATTTAAATAAGATTGTTCCCTTGTTATCCGAACTAAGGAGGTTTTAACGTGGAACTTTAGTATCTAAAGTGTGGTTAAAACAAATAAAATTAATGGCGCGGTGTACTGACAATAGTATGCTGAAATAAAAGGACAGATAACATAAAGAAACTAATCGAAACGTAAAAAAAGGAGGACTTGTTGTCCGTTCAAATGTTGAACAAAGAGTGTAGTGGTTGCCCATATTCAACGTTAAATAATATCAAATACTCGTACTCGTACTTGTCAAACCATGTACTGTCATGGACATTCCAATAGCCAAGTTATGGTTTATTAACTCATAAATTGGAAGGGTTGTCACATAAACATAATCTGTTCAAATACTCAACAGAAATCAATAAATATACGACGCTAGTAAAATTGCTTCCGGCCTTACCCGGTCTTCCGGCATTTTATGAATTAACTTTACGGAGGCGTATAAGATTTTTACTCACTCATGTTTATAGAGACGTTAAAAGAATTAATAATAGTAAAGCTAAAACTATTTTCATTACTTACAATTCATATAAAAAACGTGCCATTCTGATATCATATTCGAATGTATAATATTTATTTAGAATGTTTTGGTAATTAATAACATCATAATAAGAATAATAAGTAAGTATCTCATTCATTGAATAACTATTTGCGCCTGGCTAAATATTAAGCGCTTCGCTAGTGTATTCTTGTTGCCTTCATATACCGTATAGTAATAATTCTTCATACGATGTTTACCGGTAAAGTGCAAAAGAGTTATTAGATAACTATTACATGTGGAAATGCCCTTTATGTATGCGTTGTCACGAACATTTTACAGCTCCCGAGTGAGAACCAATCGTAGACAGGCTCTACGTTGTATTGCTCCACAAACTGCTACGCTGGTTCTACCTTATACATTTTTACGAGTATTAAAGCGTTTTATTTATGTTTAAATACTTCACCTAAAGCCGCATATTCTAGGTAACTTTATATAATATATTAATAGCAGCATACTTAAGGACATTAAATTTTCCCTACATTGCTTTAATTTTTTAAACATGATAATTCTTTTTTTGTGAAATCTCACCAAAATAAAGAAGTGAAAAAAAATGTAAATTGTGCATAATATATTAAGCAAAGTAGGCTGCACAGGGAGTAAACCATTGAAAAAAGACATTTTCATAAAAAAAGACTGACATTTTTGTCTACGTTAGAGCTTTTTAATACGGAAAGCGGCGTAAAAGTCTTCAAAGGGCAAAAGCTTTCAGAGTTTCCATTCATAGGCAGTTTGTATGGTGATTGCTGCCGTAAAAATAAGCATTTGCATATGAATTAAATGTTTATTGTGAGGGAGTCTCTAGCTTTGTAGTTTATACATGTTTTGTAACGCACAAAGGATAACGGTCATACGTTACTCTAACTCCAGACACCGAGTTGACTTAGCAATTTCGTCTTCAACTTTTTGTCTAAATTTAATCCACTAGTGGTCACCCAGCAAGCGAATCCCATCAGAGTTAATTAACTTTCTTTATTTGGTAAAGTAGTATTAATTATTAAATGAACGAAATGCTAATACCGCAATCTTACATATGTTAAACTAATGCTTTATTTTCCATAAAACAGGTTTAATTACCCGATACTGAATTAATTCTATTTTGTCATCGAAGAAGCGTAATAGAAAGGGAAGAGGATTATTTTGGAAAATTTATTAGTGTACTGATTGATCAACGACGCTAATCTGTGAACCTAATGCAATGCGATGCAACGCCAAGTGCTATACGTATAGTAAGCAACACGACTTATCTTATTGCTTTTCAAGTAACAATTTGTTAAATCTCAAATTACTACAACAAATAATAATACAGAAACTTTCACGTGTACCATAACTATAAAGGTATGATCGTGAAAAGGATAAGAATAGATCAACGAATATAAATTATCAAATGCTGTTGCAAGTTTAATTTTAGGTAATTGTTTCAAAATTAATCTCTTAAATGAATGACCTCCATATGTTACCGAGCCATCAATCGCATTGAAATAAACTGGTATGTGGTTCTGTGCACGCACATAAAAGACCTTACCCCAAAAGATAACATATAAATTTATTCTAAATACCCAGACATTTAATGGTAAATATATTGTATAATGAGTTACAATAATAATAATTAATTCTGTACAAAATCGCAGTCGGCAGCTTGTGTTAAAAAATTTAATAAAGACACGAAAATATTATACAAATTAATATTAATAATAATATCAGTAAACACATTACTTTCAAATTTTGGCCTAATGTATAGAAATATTTCACCTCGTAATGCGATTTATGTAAAGTCGTAGACGTATGATATATAGCAAACACTGAAAGCAACTTAATATTAATCTATTCACACGACAGGGTTAGCTATATTGAATTCTCATTGACCGAAAAGAGACAAAAAATATGAATGGCCGAAACGAAATCGGATTTTCCGTTTTATGAATGGAATATATCATATAAAGAATAAAACTGAATTCCTTTTTTACAAACAAATGTATGTGTAAATTTATGGGGCACTAAAATTTTTTATTATGTACAAGGGGTTTTAGACTCTATCTTTGTGAAAGAAGGCTGATTTTTGATCATCCTAACGAATTTTAATACGGTCTCATACGCGCTCGTGTCTAGTTGTAAACATTTATTAAACATAAGATATTAACGTAAGTCGTAAGTTACAATATACTTAATTAAAAGAGATTTACATTTTCCGCTGTGGGCTCAAATATTGTATTTATGCACATTTCAAGCTTCTATCTTATTTTGAAAAATGTAATATCATCTATCAAACTTCGAACTTGATGCTCAATTAACGTTCAATAACAGCTACCCAACATCAGCGATTAGTTACTAGTTTTTTATCGATCTATTATTTGTAGTTTAGCACGTTCGGATTATTCATTTCAATATCATTTTTAAGAGAAAAAATAACTTGAAGTCGTACTTTATTAATAACTTTATTGCACATATATTATACTATAATATAAACAATTATTTTCATAAAATATATAATTTCTGAGACGGTTTGTTAATGAGGAAACTAATAAAAACACAAAAAGGACTAAACTTAAAAATTTTAAGTCGATAAACGATGTTAATTATGATTAATCAAACCCACCGCTCCGTGTTACCGAAACACTGGATATTGAGTTAAACGTATCAAAAAAGTTAAATATATTTAACAGACAGTCGCAAAACGCTCGAAGCGACGTGCCTTTGAGTATGAAAGGCGAGCTTGTTAGGCTTTGTCAACTTTTTTAGTTCCTGACTTAACTAAATAAAGGTCTGCATGAAATATCTTTTTTGTGCAGTGTTGAAAAGGTAAATACGAGAGAGATTCGGATACAGTCGTGTTTACGGATTTGTGACTTCGTTAAATTTTTAGAGAACATTATATTCTTTTGTTACGTAAAAGCTTTTATAATTGAGCCTTTTAATGAATTTAAAAATATAAAATCATTTATCGTAGTATCTTTTGTTGATGCCAGTAAAATAGTTAAATTATTCCTTCACCACAGTTAATAAATATAAAAAATAATAAACGAAAGTTTCAGGATCTATCGTCAAAGACCCCGTTAGATAACAGATTATATATTGTATGACGTTGTATTTCGATACAACAATTAAAAATAGATTAAAATTCACAGATTATTTGTTAGTAGTTGTAAGCGAAGTTTGTGAAGGACTTGTATAATTTTATTTTTCTCGTTCTCCTTGTTAATTTCTCCCTTTTCGTAGCAACCATCGTTAACTTCCCAAAAAATTTGATTCTCTCCAATTTGCTCTAAATTGAATTCTTACACACGTCAAATGTCTTATAAGATTTGAATGTTAGCAAAGTGATAGCTTTATTTATTGATTTTTCGATCCCTTAAACTTACCAGCCAAAGTTCAAAAATGGTTTGAGTTAAATGTTTTTAAATTTTAAACAGTTGGGGTTGTCTATCGAAATTAGTTATAAGTGAGGAAGGACTTTTCAGTCTATAGATTGTTTTAAATGAAATAGCTACTTTTAAAATTCTCATGCAAAATAACCAGCTTCGAAAGAACAATAGACTAGTTTAAATTATAAGTATCGGCTTAAAGAAACAGATTTCCAACGCAGGCAGAAACTTATAAGCAATTAAGGATAAATCGAAAGACTAGAAACAAAAGCTATCAATCACGAAGTGAATAAAAAAAAGTTATACGCTTTGAACGCAATGAAAACGAGAAAATACTCTTAGAAGCAGACTGATTACAATCAATAATGTTTCACTTAATTATTGTTTGGCTGGAGTTATAAATCTACGGGTCTGTACGTGTGCCAGGGGTCAAATGGTGTGGATATTAATCATAACGTCAAGTGCCAAGTGTATAAATCGTGTGTAATATTATATTGAACGACTTTTGGAAAGTTTTAAACTCTTCTGAAGTCTGAACACAAAATTATGATACAAAATTTAGATATCATACATATTAATTTGAGTAAAAATCGAAGATATATAAACATATACATACATTATATATATATCCATTACGTTTCTTTCCCTACAGAAGCCTTTCACTTGGTACAATTCTGACATACTACTTTGGTTACCTCCTCATTAACGTATTTATATAGACTCGACATGTGTTAGAGTATTTCTTCAATTCGCTTTATTAATGCGTTCATTTTTTGTTTTTACTTCTTGATCATTAATAATAATTGATAAAAAACGTGCTTATATAAAATTGCAAAGTAAATAGGTTAAGCTAATAGTAGGTATCTTAATAAAACATTATTTTCAAATGAATCTGGATTTACAGAGATATAGAAACGAATGATGTATATGTTGTTCGAATCACAGATGCGCTTCCGGTCTTTAAATAATAACAAAATAAAGGATGGTATATAAACGTTGTTTATTAATAACGACATGTTTCGATCATCATTTGAGGACAAAAAATATTGTTTGCACGAAATAGAGAAGATTTTTGCTCCCAAAATTATAGTATGAATAAGGAAAAAAATAAGCGAATGTCCTTATGTATTGGTTTCCCCATTAATTAGATGGTATCCTAATGGAGGATAACAATTTGTCTCGCGCGCTGATAATTTGTGTGCCGAAAACAAATAAATAACATAGTTTTGTGGGGATTAAGGTGTAGGAAGGGAAGAGGGCGTTTTAAGGAAGTCGCTGGGAGCCAACTCGATTTATTGCACTGTATTTTGATCTATAGACTATGAAAATTCACTGAATTGTCATTTTTTCTGAAACAATATCTTTGAAAGCGTCATAAAACCATCGAAAAGTATCTTGAACATTACAATTTATACTGGCATACAAGTTAAATTAAGGCCTTAAATATAGGCTATTAGTGTGTTGCGAACGACGTGGTGATCTAACTTATAAAGGCAACCTCTAACAGCTAACCCATGGAGATCTTGTTCAAGACGTACATAAGCATAGTTGATACATAACGAGTGGAGCACAGTGTACATATGTACAGTCGTGCCGAGAGCAAGGCGGAAGCGAGGCCGACGTTAACGGCTAATTAGTTTCTGTGCTGCGGATTTCCGAAACCGGCGCTGTACGAGCGCGATGCTAATGTGGCTCTTTTAATTACCTACCCTCATATTTGTTTATCTATAACATTTTAATAAAAAAAAACAGCTCAACTACATTACAGTTGGTATATAAATATTTATTGTTATTATTATCGTATCCATACTCGACAGATATTTCAATATAAAAAACTATGTTAAATGATGCAAATTTAATAAAAATAACACCGTGTATTTAGTTTCTAGATGTCGGTTACATATTAAAAAGTATAATTAAATATAAATGCTAATAAAAGAACAGTGCTTTGTGTCTCATACCGTCACAGAAAGATACGCCTGCACTATTTAATAAAACGACTTTAACGGCCAAAAAAATTATTTATAGATTTTATTTATCACTTACACAGCTTATCTCTTATCTGCGAGTTATAGTTTAGTCTTCTTAGTTCGTTGGATAGAATGATGTCTTTATTTATGTAACAAGTAAGTCTGTCTATTTATAGTTCGTCAATCATATTCTTATAATAATTAGTTTACGTCATTTGATCAACCTATACATAAACGCAAAAGCGTGAATTGTGTACATAATTCAGTTTTATTTATTTCTAAGAACTATATCATTGACTTATCTGCCATAAAATACAAATGCAACAAAAGATACAGCATTAAACATTACAACCATCAATATCGCGCGCTCGTCTCGAGATATCTAACAAAAACAATAAGAGAGCACCTTTGTACGCCGTGTGCAACCATTATAAAAAACCGAACTCACTACATACCAACTCAAAACTGCACAAAGTTCTCGAGGAAAAAGTTCCGTGACGTCATCCACACTTTGTGCGAATTCAATTTTCTACCCGAGAGTTCTTACAATAATAAATATTGAAATGCAACACAAACACTTCCTGCATTTTTATTCGAAATTTTTATATTTCTTTTGTGCTCGTCTCGATAGAAGTGACTGGACGAATATGCATGCAAATCGTTAGCCTCTTTGAAATCATTTAACCGACTGCCTGTAAAAGGAACATTTCTACTTTTTTATTATTTTATACCATTTCGTACTTAGTTGTGTGTACTTCTATCTCATTACTTTAAGAGGTTTTCTTTTTAACACAAGAAATAGAACAAAAGACAACCTGAAAATCCATCCGCCTTATACACAATATAAGATGTAACTCATCACTACTTTAAGAAGTAAGTTATAATTAAGCTCCTAATATTCAATATGATATAGTTAGTTTCAACGAGTAGAGAACGAAAATGGTAGTGATACACCGATACGAATCATCAGCAATATCTGATACGTTGTCAGATAATTTCCACAAAACTCACTAAGGGTAAACGTCTGACATACATATATGAAACACAAATGACAGTTAGACAGGTCTTCCAAATGATATCAGTAACAAGTATAGCTCGATATCTCGGAAGCTATTTGTACGTTCAATATCCGTTGTCAAAGGCACGATTCATATGCAGTCTGTGTACTGCCTACTGCCTATCCTGGAGAGTAGGGAACTACGCGCCGGCTAATTATAACGGCAGTCGAATTGCAATGGACTCCCTCGCGCCAATTTCCTGCGATACAAATGTTAAATGGACTATCAAGGGATGGGTTGAATCACAACCCTTGTTTAGGGTTGACACTGCTTTTTCTTGATGATGTGTTGATAAATGAAATAAATAGATATATTAAGTACTTTAGCTCTAGAATGTTTTGACTATAACAATCAGTCTGATTATTTTAAATTTTACTATATATGTGACAAAATAAAAAATACTATACTATACTATAAATGTGACAAAATAAAAAATAAATAAATATTAAAGTTGCTAACCCTAACAATATCTAAAGTTTCCCCCAGAACCGCTTTAGATTTGATGACGGTTGATAGATGTTAAATGACGAGGAATTGCTGCATTTTAAAGCGATCGCGTTTTAAATGTTTTACGTATATTACGTCTTGTCGATTTTATATACTGTTATATATGAAGCTTTTATTGATTTTTTAATGCTAAATTAAAATCATTGAATATTGGATTATTAATTTATTAACTAAAGATAGAATGCGGTACATTTTTCCATAAATGAAAATACAATACAGACAATATTCCGATGTTCTAAGTAACTATATAAATGATTCGTTTATTCTCATTTAATGTACCCATTTAGCCAAAAAGATAGGAGATATATTATATTCTCTTATGCGCAATTCTTAGAAAACTAGTTCATATATAACGCATTAGGCGAGATCGTCAGAGGTCGTTAAGGACCTTCGCTAAATGCCTAAAAAGGCATTATCATTTAGATAACCTTCTGTATAGTACAGGGTGATTATTTAGAGATTAAGAGCCTCTTATACAAGTATAGAAGCGTGTCTGTAAACGCTGGATTACATAGAATATTCGATTGGCGCGTGGAACGTAGTTCGGAACTTTATCAAACGGGAACAAGATAACCTTAAGGCGTGTGTGATGCGAGTGATGTTACACGATATTGCGATGTTGTTTCACTGCAATACGGGAAGTATCGCTTAGTATCTCCTTATCAGTTAAAGAATTCGCCTAGATTTTTTTATTAAACATAGAATACAGAATGTGTGAAATATTTCAATAATCAAAATATATAATTTTTGCATTTATAAAAACAGTTAATACGAGCAGGTGACGAGATTAAGTAAATTACATTCCAAATGAGGACAGTTCTCTATTTCTTAAGAAACAAGTAATGTTTTCAGTGATGTTACGAACGTGTCTAACGTACTGTTTTGTTCACACCTTAGATGCTCTTAACCTCAAGGGAATACATAATGAATATGTATACAAAGCCCCTAATAAATACGATTAGGCGGCGCATTTGGAATACACGTATATATTTAATGACGGGTCGAAAAGTTAAGTACTATAGTTATTTCGTTTACTTTTACAGAATATACAGACAAAACATAATTTATTAATTGGTTACTGATGCTCTATTAAGATTGTCTTAGACAAACAGTTGTTTCAACAAAAGAGATACGTAAAAAGTCTTCTGGGAAGCAAAATAATTCTATATTATTTATATAACTTTAGAATTAGTAAAGTTCAATGTATTCGTAATGTTTCTCAAGATATACACAATACTTTTGATCGAAGTCAGAAAGCAAATCGTTAAACATAAATATATGTTTAATAATTGTTCTCAATTTTAATTTAATATCACGACAAGAACTAGAAGTTTAACTGATGGAAATATAAAAGACATCAGCATAAAGTACGAGAAAGGCCAGTCTTTGAAGTTCATTCCTTATTTCCTGCACTTTGAATCGAAGTCATCTTTTGGCGGCAAAAAGTTGTCCCGTCTCAACTTTACAATTTCAATATCCGTTCTGGACGACAGCTTTCATTTCCTTCTCGATTCGTGAATTAGATTGTGCTGTATTAGCTCTCGTTAGTCTAGTGGTGGGAGAAGGCTTCAACTGTTCCATAGTTCAAACTCCGACGGTAAAATAGTATAATATATACGCAAAAATAGGTATATTATAAATTTGTTGTATTTTTGCATATGTCTGCGTCAGTATATGGCATCGTAGGTCTTAAACAGATGTAGCGATTTTCATGTGTTTTCTCTATTTTGAACGTAACGTAATCAAGATAGTTTTCAGTTATAATTTATGAAGCATGAAGGTCTGTTCAGATTTAATAATTACTTTGATCATTGATCAAGGATTACTCTGTTTATTGTCAATTTATGTAGAGATTCATATGTTAACACCTTTTTAGACTAACTCTAAAAAGTGCGTAAAATATTATTTGTATGTTGTAAGAGTTCTCATATTCCGTACAGTTAATGAAATACCGTTGTACCGTTGTTGTAGCGAATAAGTGATTATTTTAAAACATCATGTAACTCATGTAGTAAATTGGCAATAATATGAGAAAATGTAGGGATTGTAGAAAAGCTCTTTTTGGAGACAGATAATCTACACAGCATACATAGATTATTGCCATTTTGATTTTTTATTATTTAATTGTACTATAGATGGGGAAAGCGGCTCGGAAATTTCGATGTCGTTACGAACGGAAACCCATGTATCGGGCGTTGCCATAGTAACCCATTACCGGCAGGCTTCTGATTGATTTCCGTCATGGCAACAAGGCTTTTTGTACACAAGATCGTTTGATGATTTACCTTTACTAAATGTTTACCGCAACGTTATATGTATATCTACGAAATCACCAATTCACGTTACTAAGTAGTGAAAACTACTTTATAAAATTATCTTAATTGTCTGGACGTCTATTCTTTATCGATAAATCATTTCGTCCATTTCGATTACGATTGTAATTGAACTGTTTTTTAATTATTACCTGTTTCATATGGTGTACAATCATGTAAGTGTCATCTGATATACAATGAAATCATACAGTATGAAGATATGAGTAAAATATATTTATAAAGCAATGAATTATTGCCTTCATATCTATCTTTAACAATTTTAAGGGATGTTCGTGGGAAAATATGCAATAGGTACTTTAATGTTATATGAATCTTGTAACAAATAACTTTTACGTATATTTGAAAGGGTCAAAATCTGTTTTCTTCAGTCTTTGAAAAGGTCTGGCATACTTAATGTCATTTGTTATATTAAAAAAAAAGAAATAAGGCAAACCCAGTGAGTTAAATTTATCGGATTTATTGCAACTTGAAAGAGTTAATTACCGGGTCGTATTTTAAAAAATGAGGCAGAAACATTTCTGGTTCTGTCATATAGATAATGTTCATTTACATACAACAATGCGATCTGCTCTCCACAATTGATTTTTTTTATTTCAACGCATTGTAATTTCATCTTGGGACTTTGGATTTTACACGCGATATGCATACTCCTAAGGTCTTAATGTTTAATTCCATGCAATAATAGTTTGGCCCCAGAATCAAATTTACATTAAAGTACAAATTTACGCA
>JAOSYY010000007.1:11939862-11956138 GCA_025727935.1 Hebomoia glaucippe
AAGGTCTTAATGTTTAATTCCATGCAATAATAGTTTGGCCCCAGAATCAAATTTACATTAAAGTACAAATTTACGCAAGAAGGCAGACATATACGGGCTTACATAAAGGGTACTTAGTAGATCCAAGATAATTTTCTATTCAAAACTGTCGATAGTTCGTGACGTTCAAAGCGCCATTATTAGATTTAATCTGTGCGAGTCGATCGCGTTAGATCGAATCTTCAAAGCTTATCGCTACCACGACGAACGGGTGATGTTAGGGTGTGCACAGACGAGGCGTTTATATGGAATCGAGTTTTATAATGTCTAAATATTACTTTATATAAGTCAGAATATACGGTATTGAATGAATAATATTTGGTTTGAAGACTTTATTTACACTTAATGAATTATTGTAAAATATTTTATGACTAAGAAAAATTAACATGACCGTATTATTTTCTGGAAATATCCTCAGAATCAGTTTGGTTGATAATTAAATTCTTGTGTAATATAAATAAATTATACATAATGTATACATTTGTCCATTTCTGTTTCCCAAAACCTATTTTATATAATACATTAATATGTAGTAGTAAATTTTAATTATTAAATAAATATACGAGTAATGTGGTTAAATTTTAAATATCCACGATAACCAGAACTACAACATGAACTTTTAATTTTGTGGTGCTAAAAACGAAGCGAAAAAATATATAATAAGTATTTTTTAATTAATACAATATATCTATAAAATAATTATAGACTGATGTGCCATAATAATATTCTTTAACTAGCCACAAAATAGTGCCATAAAATGCTTAGTGGGTAACGGCCCTAATACGTAAATATATGCGGAGAAATTGAAGAAATCTATCGTAGGAAAATTATATTTGAAGTGGTTATAAGCCGGCAACGCTTTCGGAGTCACTTACATATTTTTAATCCAACTTCATACTAGTCAAGTTACAGTGAGTGAGTGAGTGATGCGTTCACGAATGAATTCGTTGGATACGTTCAAAGGAAGGAAACGACGTTTTGAATTTTTGGCAGGTATTGACAGATAAGAATGAGAATAGTTCAACGTTCAGTTATACATATTTGTAAAGAAAGAATAATTTATATTTGACATTTAGCGTTTATATCCGTATTTTACAATAGCAAGGTGTCTATGTCAAAATGCCAGGCGTCGATAACTTTTTCTTTAAATATTAACTTTTTCTTTGTCGGGTATGTTTTGTTTATAAATTTGATATGGTACAAACATGTAAAACTTTGTTTTTACAGAACAACGTGAATCATTAGAACCATTAGCCTATATAATATGTTTTGAGTGTAAGGAAGTCATCTCATACGACCCCGACAATCTGACTTTAATAATTATATTTTCAATATTTATACAGTATTACACTTTTCTCTACTTGTTAAATTTAATAGGTGCATACATTGGAGCTCTTAGTGCATAATTTTATATGACTAGTTATGTGAGATATTTATATTTTAATAATGCTATTCGATGTAGTGCAAGTTTAGAATTTCATGGAGCGTGCGCTAAATAGGTCAAAGCTATTCCGCTATGAGCGCTTGACACCATGGTGGTTACGAGCCGACCCTTCGGAGGCAAATGACATTTATGAGCGCGACTAACTGTGCTTCTAACGATAGCATTGCTGTAGCTTATTTTAAGCCGATATTTACAATTACACTTGCAAAAAATAAAATATACTTTGATTCAAGGTATATTTGGACTGGATGAAATGCTAATGTGACAATTTTTTTATTCCTAATGACTTCTATGATATATGTATAATAAATTTTAATATTTCGTTTTATTTACATGCTTAACTCCTTCTTAGAAAGAGGCGATAAAAAGCATATCATCATCAAATTCGAGATTCAAAAATGTAGTACCATTTTATGCTAATCATTATTGTATAAATCGAAAGAGAATCTGAATTCCATAAGAATATTGCATTATATCAATCTTCATTCTCGTATATGTAACAGATACAATTATTATATACCTACCTACTCAGTACTATCGAGATATCGTATTATGCCAATACATATCGAAAGCACTGAATCTAATAAAGATTTATTCTATAAAACCGTATGTGGAGTATTCAAAAGAGGTTACCTGTATTATTTCGATTGGGGCCCCAAATACAAGAAAACCATTAATAGACTACTGTGTTACCTTGCTGATAGGTTATACTGCTGCGACATAACATCCTCACTAATATTATAAACGCAATAGGTTACGAGTATGTTCGGTTGGTTGTTACTCTTTCAGGCGAAAACAACTGAACAGGTTTCAATGAAACTAAAAATATATCCCACACATAAGAGTGACACAGGCAATAATTTATAGAAACGTGACTTGGGTCAAACCGCGAGGCACCGCTAGTTATAAAAATGCGAAGGTATAATTTTTTTCGATCAATCGAACAAAGTTATGTCAATTTGCAAATCTGTTTTGAGCATATTTTCGTCTATGAAGTATCGTTCATGACTAGAATGGAATTTAATTTTCTTCCCACCATTGTTGAAAATTACTAGAAACATAGTGAAAGTAATTTATTCGGGCAAGAAATCTACCTTCGAGACTCCGCAGTTTAACGTAAGTTATACTTAAAGCTTTATCGGGTCTTTATCATTCAATTTTCATAAGTTCGTCCCTGTTTTGTAACTGAAATCGAGAAAGATATGAAATGGTTATATTTTAGAGATTACACACACAGACTTGCGGTGCCGCGCTCTAGGGATTAAGGTATGGATTTTATACCATAACGGCTGTTTTGTCTAGGTAATGTAGCTTCTTATGTTTTAATACTATTATAACCAATTTCAAAGTAATACGTATGCATTTTAATATCATTAAGTGGAGTTGGTATTTCATATAATGTCGAAAGCGATTTGAAATGTTTTAAATATCACAAAGTTGTTAAGAATTAATGATGTTTCTTAGATTTTTATGAACGAATCATCTTTACGCAACGGAACATACATACATAATATATTTAAAGACAAACTCTTATTTATCTGCAGATTACAACAACAGATGTTCAACTTTCTATATAAATGCATTTTATTTGATTGAAATTTCTAATTTCAGATGAGGTAGACGTGATCGGCTACACATCGAACCAGAGTGACAGCGAGTCGCTAGTGAGCGGGCATAGTGGGGACAGTGGAGTGGGCGTGGGCGTAGGTGTGGGCGCAGCGCGCAGGCGGCGCTGTACGAAGCCGGCCCGGTCCCGCTACACGCGAGTCTAGGTGAGAGTATTCGTCACATTGGACCAACACAGTCGTTTAACCTTAACATTAATCACTGACTATTTTGACTTTGCATGAGGTAGGAAGTTTTCTTTAGTTCAAGCAAGATCATTGTGTTATCATGAATGTTTAATAAGTACTGAATAAATTATTTTATGTGAATAAAAGATACTGATAGCAGGCAACTTTTAAATATTTACTTACGTGCAAAATACACATTGAATTTTAATTATAATCTTAAATTTATATATTATCGCAACACTAAGAAATGTTGCGATAAGTAAATAGACAAAGACCAGACTCAAAGCACAAAAGTCAAAATTAGTAAAGCCAATTAATTTATGATGTACTGACTTTTTAACTACTAGATTATATTACTTTTAGAGGCTAAAACATTTTTCAATAGATTTTTATGCTAACATTCTACGAATTCGAATCAATTTTGTCATAAGATCGTGATACTATGAAACAGTTTAATAAACAATTATTGGAAACCCCATATTTTATTAAGACTTAAGTATGTGGTTATTCCAACATATATTTTTGGCATCTCAAAAATATTATTACGCATGTACTAATGGAGGGTAAGTAAGAAAGGATTAATTGTCAGTAACACTTGCAGGTGGGCCGGCGGCCATGTTTATCGCGGCGCGTGACTCCGTAACGTAAACAAAACAAACGTAGGACATTTTGTTGATTCATGTACTGGGACGACTGTTGTTCGTGACTGAGTGGGGATCCCGTCCCGTGACACAGTGACTCGCCGGAGTGACCTGCGCCCGCGCCGCCGCCATGCGCAACATCGCGCGACACTACGCGACTGGACGCGACGTCGCGCGTCAAACAACACGATACCGCTAACCATTACCGAGTACAAAATTGCCAAAAAAGTTTATTTCGTTTCTTCTATCTTGTGCTTTTGGATTGAATGTTGAAATTATGTTTATATCATCCGCTTTCTTACATCAAAGTCATCACAAGGGGGCGCCATTGTCGCCACGCCCCATTTTATCGACTTCTTATGTACATGTATTTTTCGTTATACGCTTTTTTTTCATATACAAGTCAATATAAGAAGTAAATTCTTTAGGTACTTATTGTTACTGGATTTACAAAATATAAGATGTCGCTATTGTCGCGAATAGCGAATGTTGTATAGATAAATATCAATATTATATTTTTTGTATATAATTATTTTTTCTTGTATAAATTAATCAAATAGAATTAGATCTGTAAATGCGAGGCATACGCCCGCCGCAAAATTATGTTATCTTGGGGTTCATCATTATGGCAACCCACCAAAAAAAATTAAATTAAGTTCTAACATTCTTTTTATATAACTATGGTAAATATAACGTACGGCTTTAATTTTTAAATATCAATAGAGTCGTCGGTTTTATGTACCTTTAACGTGTCGAAAACTTATCTGTGCTAATCTCAAGTTTACACAAATCACTCGATGTCTTTAGCAGCACAAATACAACAGAAGGACACGTAACAATTAAAATGTAAACTAACATCCTATTTTTAAGTATTAAATATTGATTTATTAATGATCTCACTTCATTGTCATGAAACTGTGCTGGTAATATGTCATTGTTTTAATAAATTTTAAAATTTTTATGTAAAACATAAAGACTTAGTATTTATTTAGACAGAATTAATATTTACAAGCTTCAGGCATTCTAAATTAGTATGTACAGAAAAAGATGACATTATTACTAGACGGATTTCGATTTATATGGACACTCTCGTACCAAAAAATGAATAAATATTTTATGAACGCTCGACAATACAATCTTGTTGATACAAACAAATAGCTGAAGTTAGAGTACATACACAATATATTTTTGTTATTACTATTATATCTTATTATTAATAAATTGTTAATTCATTTTACTATATACGAATGGTATCTTTTATTTAATTTTTTAACATGGCAACAAATCTCATCATCACTTTGGATCCAAAATCATTCATATTGTAAATTGTTTAAGTATGAATGTTATGGTTATAGTATATAGTTGTAATCATTTGTAATTATGTTTGTTTTAGAAATGACAGCCTGATCTCTTAAGGTTATATGTAATGAGTTGCGGCCGAGCCGTGTACGTCCGTCGGGCGCCATTCGAACTCAGTTTTCCGCCAAAATTGACATTTCCTCTTGCACCAACCACTGATTAAATGAAAGGCTAAGCAAATTTTTTGTTATTTAAAATTATTAACATAACTGTACTTACAATTCACCATCGAGAAAGATCTAGTCTATTGAAACTGTCAATTTTGGCAACATTCAGTGTTAAGCCCGACGTCTGTGTCAGCTTTCACACATGATCACGCGAGTCCACTCTTATGTTGAATGCAATACAAATAATAAAATGGCCAGTAGAACCGCGACGGTCCGTCAACATCAGAGTCGCCTCGACACCTTCTGTCAAGTCCTGTCTCAATCGAAAGAAATATATTCCTAAATGTTTTAATATATCACAAAATTATTTATTTTACGTTATTATATTTTGGTTTTTATCGAGTACCAGTGTTTCGCTTCGATTTACACCCGCTCAATATTATTTGCAACCGAGTGTAATGGGTTATTGCGGCGACGGGACGCTATATAAGAGTACAAATTCTGTATAAGCCCCTACTTGAGTGTTAATTGTAAATGTTAATTTTAACTCGAAACAGGGAGAAAGTACCGTAAACGCGTGTAGCGCGCGGGCGACAGTTGTAACTTGTAGCCAACGTCCAGTCAGATCTGCCTTCGGTGTTGTCTCTTCCTTAACTAAATTTTATCTGTATCCTATTGCTACAGTGAATTTGATTTGCGATATCTTCCGACTGTCCTCTCCTCTCGTAGTGCGGTGCTTAGGGCGCCTTATATTACTACAGGTATATCACTGTAACGATAGGGTATTAGAAACGGCGCCGCACTATAAGCGCGCGCCACTCATTAGATAAGAAATGTGTTATTAGAAAAAAATTGCAATAAATTTTCGTCCGACGGCCCTTGTCGCTCCTCGACTGTTTACCCAACTTAGTCGCTGTATTATAAAATTTAGTCCGGCGTGTAAAAATATCAGTGTGTAAATATTTGGAGGCAAAATTTTTATACAAATTATTTCATAAATATATTCTTGGACCAAGTTGATGGTGGAGCGGCGAGGGTTCTAGTGGGGCTGACTGCGACTTCACGCCGGCTCGGAGCAGACATTGTCTTCGTCTTTTGACACTGGGAACATTTAATGTGTCAAGTGGATGGTGGACATTGTTCGTGTTTCGGGTTGTCAATTTGATCACGACCGGCGTGCGCAGTCTCGTTGTCTGACCGTAGAGGCAAACATTAGGTACTATTGTGACTACTGCTGATGTGACATGGCAGCATTATTCAATGTAATTGACGAAAAGTGGCACATAATTTACTATATGTAAAAAGTTATAGAATTAATTTAATAAAATTATAATTAAAAATTTCCCTGTATTATTTGAAAACCCTATTTTATAATTGTTTTAAATTAATTCAACAATTTTATTAATGAACAAAGCAATATAAATTTTATACTAAATGTAAAGTAATCGAAGTATATTGTTTCGTGTGCAGTGGGACACTATTTTCTTGTTATTTTTCGTTTATGTACTGTTAACCTACGTTGAACAAAAATATTTTAAAATCTACATTTTTTACTTAAAACGTGATTTCGTATCTTTTATAATTTTTTGAGATATTCTTAAAAAACTGATTGGTTTTCGTTAATTTTTCACCCTCAAATGAAATTCAGCATTATTTTACTATATTATACTCTTCAAAGGTATACTAAAACCAACTTATAATCAAAAATGCAAGCTTGCCTTTTCAATGGTTATAGAAACCCTTATTTTATTGCACTAAAACTTCTTCAATTATCAAATTTAAAATACTTCTAACTATCGGTGATAACCGGAACTACGACAATAATACTATTAACGTTATATTATATAAAGTAGCAATAGCGGCAACTTTTAAATACTACGTCATATATGTATAAATAATATCCCAACCACTTGCTAGCTCATGATCTCCTGGTAGTTTAGTCTACGTATACGTGGGTAAAATGAAAACTCAGCATCATTATAAGACAAAGTAATGTTTTTTGCCTACCCTATATAATAGTTATTTAAAAAATATACGAGGGTCAAATACATATATAGCAAATCCTATAACTATACCTGTGTTAAATTGGAAATAGACCTCCAATATAATGTTGCATAGGTAACTGAATCAAGTAAATTATTAAATAATTTACCACTTTAAAATTCACTAATAATTTAGTTAACAATAGGCTATATAAAAAAAAACACAAAAGTAATTTCAACTTTTTTATTGATTCATAATAGTGGACATCGACCCGCGATTGACCAGAAACTTCTTAGGCATTAAATTAATATCGCAGAATCATCTGAGCCCAAAAAAGAAAATTGAATCTTATAATAACAATTTTTAGAACGATAAACATAAACATAATGGCACCAGATATTAACTAATCTAGCTATTTACAATCTATCGCAAACTAACATAAAAAACCGATTTTTAATGCTATGACAAAGTGAAGTTTTGCGTTGTCTTCAACATAATTAACAATTCATACATATTTATTCTTAACATTAAAAACCAGATTTTTTAACACTAAGTAACTGTTTTATAAAGGATTACTTAAAGAACATATCATTATGAGTATTATCAGATTAATGTATGTTTAAATCTTACAAAAGTTAAATACTCAGAAATGTATGGTTATGACTAATATACTTTAGAAATTTGAAGAAAATATTAAAATGTAACGAACTAAATAAAATTCGATAGTAAGAAAATCGATTACTTATTTTACTTACAACAATATAAACACTGAAGGACACAACATCGAAATTAAAATTTACCAGAGATAACAAGACGCATACAAATATAACTAAAAAAGGGAAGACCCAACAATAATAATAACTAGAGATCGTTCAGTTGAAAAACCACCTTAATACAATACTCGAAGGTTTATTGTATGTCGTATTCATTTCATGTTTTAAAATTAGTATACATATTTCCTGCACTTTTTCTACTGCAACGTTACCGTATCAACGTTAAGCCTGACAGGATAATAATAACATTTTCAACACAAGGACAAGGAGAAGCTTTGACAGTATATAAATTAACTACAGGAGAAAAAGGTTTGCTACCCCGATATTTCAAAGCTCATCCATGTTTTTTTAACTAACAATAGGTAATTTTTTTACTTCTATATTTCTTTTATCCAATTTTAATAGTTTTAATTTCTCACTGAATTAAGTAATTAAGTACCTCTCTCAATATTAAGACGAATTTTACATTTTTTATATACCCCAACGAAGGAAGGAAATTTCTTCCACACAAATTGTCAAATTAAACTATTTTTTTCAGTAACAATCTGATTGTGTACATGAAAAATATATAATGACCAACTATAATTTTCTACATCACTATGTTAATTTAATTGAAATCCAAAATATTAATTTTTACTTACACCAACAGAACATTTAGCTCACTGCAAAACCTCAATAGAAGAAATTTCTTACCATTCTTTCGTTTTCGTAATTAGTATATAGTTCCTCTATTTTATCTAGGTTATCAAACATCGATGTTACGAACTTTAGTTGTCGTTTTACTGTTTATCACGTTTCCACTCCAAAATGATTTTTAAAACTCAAAAGCGTATCAAATCATTTTTTGTATTTATCATTTACGCCCAGCACATATCAAGTATTTTTCTAATTAATATATAAATTTAGTGTACTAATTAATGTGCGTTACTAAGACACGTGGTTCTTTGGTACGACTGCCAATAGATCTAGTTACGTATCAACTAACAAGTATTATAATTAACGAGTACAAACTCAATAGTTTCATGGAACAAAATTAACATTAACATTAAAATAAAAAGGAATAACGAATATATGAGAGGTTATTTACATTGCACTAATTATATGTATGAAACATTATGAGTTTGATAATATTAAATTGTTTCTCAATGATAAACCCAAAGTAGTCAAACGAGTTAGAAAATTATAAGCATATTAAGCTTATTCAACCAACGGATTAAGCATTAAAACTTCTAGAAATGGGCCTAAATCACACGTTGAGAAAAATTATAATAGAAGTTTACGAAAATATTGAAAATCTAATGTTGGATAAAACGTTCTTGGACGTAAAACGTTGAAAACTATTTAAAAAATTACTTAATTTTAAATTATAATGAGCTTTTTATGTGTTTACGAATTATCTTAACAGTAAATTTTCTCATACTTATAGTATTGGTAATAATTTTAATTTTATAGGATCGCTTGTTTTTATAGATCTACTTCTTCTCTACGACTATAATTTGCTTTTCTACTTGAAGCAGTAATTCTTGTCCAGCAAGAATGTATCTAATGGCTTATCGAAGCACTAATGAACCCAAGATTAGTTTTAAAACGTAAAGATTGAAGCTAATTGCTAATTTTTTTATTCCCCAAGATATTTGTAGGAAAATATAAAATTAAGCTATTCAAAATGGCCGTGTTTATTACTAAAGATATTACGAGAAGATTAAACTTTAGATTGCAATTTGTTGATTGGGCTATATATAACAGGAACTGAGGAAAGAATCATATTTAAAGCAAGAAGTAAAGTGGCGTTTGAGACTAGAGATTTAGTAACATAACAACTCAAATATCTAAATTAAATTTTGAACAACGTGAAATTATCTTCAATACAATAATTAGTTATCAAAGAACTATAATACTACATTCCTCAATCAGCATTCTATAAACATCTGTTGTTTTCTTTCAAATACTTGAAACTATTCCTTTCCATAAACATCATTGTATCTGTCAGAAATTTTTACCACAGAAACAATCGCCCTATGTTCAAATTCTCATGAACTTTAAAACATTAACCATATAATTCCAATACTTCTTTAGCACAATCGTGAACATTTTTATATTTTGGTCACATGAACGTCTTTACCTACAATTACTTATCGCAATCTGGCACCAATTGAACACTGTCTTCCGCGCGTCGGTTTGCGTGCGGTCTTCTAATAGGTCTTGGTTGTAGAATGGAAAATCTATCTGTCTGTTGACTATTTTGTTTCTTATTTAAAGCTGTTCGAAGGTGAGTCTCGCCTGGAATTTATAAAAGATTTTCTATATAAAAGATATAAAGAATTTGATACTAATGGGGGATGTAAGTTCAAATTATAAAAATAAAAAAGCATTTATTTCTAAAAGATTCTCAATCGTATCTTTAATTATTTTTCTTTTACCATAAAGAGTTTATGAACAACAACATCAAAACAAACAAAAAAAGGAATAGAAAAATGGTATCTATATACCTGGTAACGAGAGTGGTCTTCCACAAAGAGTGATGTCGTGAGCTCTTGGAGAAACCGATCTAGAGGAACGAGCTCTGTTACTGTTGTTATTTTTCGTCTCATCACAGCGTGTACCACGTCGTGGTGATCTACCACCCAACAATTCCTAATGAAAGTATAGAAAAGTTGGTGTTTATTAGTTAAAACTATACAAGTATAAAAAATACGGATCGTAATGACAACAAAGCTTATTTATCGACAAGAAAACGTAGGTATACAAACCTATGCTTGTTTATACAATTATTATTTTTTATATTATCATCTTACGACATTATAAAAACTACATTCGAGTCATTGTTAATTTAACGTTCAAAAAATTATTTATTTCTTTCGACGCATTTGTCCAATGTAACACGCAATATCTAAAACAGTGATAAAGTAAGATATTTTTCAATGGAATTATGAACATGATCCATTACTGGTCAGAGATACATAACTATATCTTAATGCAAACTAAACATTTCACTTACTTTTAAGTACTGTACTCTCAAAAAGATTAAACAAATAATCATTGAAACAAAGAGCATATAAACAAAAAAACCTTCAAGAAACCTATTAAGCCAGTTTTTTTATTGAATCATTATCTAGTCAAATACATATCTAGACATACAGTGCACCATTTTTGTTAAGTGCAAACATATACACATTAATATAATATTAGTAACCTTCTCCTGTGAATTGACTGAATAAGCACTATATGAGACTGGGCTGTCTGCTCCAAAATCAAACGCACTGGACGCTCGGTTAGACAGAGAATCTTCATCCAAGCAGCAAGCAAAAACATGTTAATCATTATTAGAGTTATATAAGTTAGTATATGCAAAGAGCTTTAATTGAATACATAATAAATTAGAAAAGTTATTTCAGAAAAAAATTATAGAGAGAGACATGAAGCAGATTAGAGAAATGTGATAATCGAGTAACAAGACTTATATGTATTAAGTTTCTAATATTTTCTAACTTCTTAATGGCAGATTAAATTCTTAGACTATGTCCTAGTTTAAATTGTGCAATTTCATTATCATTTATCTTTTGGGTATGTGTAAATTATATTATATACTTAATTTTCTCTTATCCTTAGAAGCTACAATACTGTAATCTTGTTATAAGTTTATTATGCAAAGCAAATGGAAAATTTAACATGTTATTTTTACCTTGTGGCCAACAGCTGGTTGGTGGTGGAGATCTAATCATATGTTCATGGACTTCCTTTAAGGTTAGAGGATCATCTTCTGCAAAATCAAGAGCTGTACTACCAAATTCCTGGAATTATAATTGTTAATGATTGATTTAAGTATATTGACTATCCAATAGAAATGAATTAACATGATTTTATTGCATTAAATTATTAAATCAGAAGACAGTCAAATTTTTGTCCAGAGAATATTGCACTTCCTTCATAATTTTTTTTCAGTTGTAAATACAAAGTGTAGTAATCTTTTAATAATAATAAATATACAAATTGTTTTTAGCACATTAATCTTTTCAACTGAACTACCCAATAAACTGAATTATTAATACAACAGATTTAGACAAAGGAATTTTTAATACTATAAATAGCTGATGTACCTCTGACTAATGTGATTGTAAGGAATGACAAAATGAGACTAAACAGAGAATGCTATTTTCATTAGAGATAAAATACCTATGTAAATAAAGAAGAATATGGTCACTACATAATTTGCTTTATGTCAATATTATCAGGCCTTATTTACTATACATAAAGAAGTTTCTAATACCTCACCTGTGACATCAGTATAGTATCATCAGACTCACATTCTTCCCGATTACTTTCGATTAGACTCTCTCTACTCGCCATAACCTGCTGTAACGTAACCAATTAATTATTCATACCATTCGCTATACTATGTAACACGCATTACGTTAATAATCGTTATGCACCTGTAAATAAGGGTTATCTTGCCGTGATAACCTTAGCGCTTCCATATCTTGAGCGATGTTTCTAGTTCTTCCTGGTGTTAAAAGTACCGCTGGAGAGCCACTCATCGTGGGACCAAGCACTATTGAATTAGAGACATATTTTAAAATGTTCTCACATAAACTAAAATAAAACTTTAGGAACAGCACTTACCGGACAGGGAGTCATTTCTACTTTGCATTTTGAAAGATATTAATTTAATTTGTTACAAAATTATACAACGAATGGTAGTAGAACAAAAACGTTAACTGTTATTGTTTTTTCATAACTAATCGTGGTGTATATATAAAATAGGTTTGCATTTATCTTGGTTAAATATCTTTTCTCATTTAACCACTTTTTTAAATATAATAAGTCATATATTAAGCTAATACAATAATTACGAACTCAATCGCTAAGATCACTAGCTGAAAGACGTCAAGTTAAAACTGACAATTTGACAAATTACATTACGAATGTAACGATTGATAGTTAACCATTTCTTTTTTTATTTCTTAATAAGTGCCAACACAAGATTTTCTATTATGGAAAGTTAACATGAAATAAAGTTATAGTGCAATGTCTTGATGATTAACATTCAACACTCAACGTAACGACTTGAGCATTAAACCTTCTTTTTATTATTTTTTTTTATACGATAGGAAGACAAACTAGCATACAGTTCGCCTATACTAAGCGATTCCTGTTACCCATGGGCACCTGCAAGATCAGTAGATCTAGAAGACGCGTTGCCAACCTTAAGGCCTTGAAGAGATTATATCATTTGCTATATTTATAGTGACGTTTTGTTGCTGGCCTTATTTATTTTTATTTCCAGTATTCGGAAATTCATAGATTGAAATCGAAACACGCACAGCACTTCAAGACTTTTCCATCAATGAACGGTGGTAGATGACCCGGCCAGAACTTATAAATTATTAGAAGTATTTAATACTCGAAAAACCTCTGTTTTTGACACTAATTTGGCCACAGATTGCCTATTTTTAAAATGCAACTGCCTTTCGACCGGTACGCTGGCATCGTTGTTGCTTTATTCAGCCGCTAAGCTCTCAAAATATTATAGTTGAGACAGTGTACTAAAAACATATTTATAGATCTCGAAATACTATTTTGTTACAGGCAAAAGTTTCAAGATAAAATCAATTACAGACAGGTCCGTATTATAAGATCGATCAAAACATAGACAAATACTTTGTGATCTTAGAGGAATGAAGGTTAACCGCAAATTTATTTGGGAAAATATTTTTATTTTTCTAAAGTCATATCCTCCTAATATCTTCCTAATTCGGTTTTGATTTTTTTTACTCGAGATAAAGCTAATACACCTGTTAATGAAACAACTAAATAGAATGTAATATTTATTTAATATGAAAGGCACTACCTTAACAAAGGCCCCCTCCCAGTGAAATCGTACTAATGAAACAACATTGTAAATAATTATTTTAGCTTCTACATTCACGAATTTACCAAAACTATGTACATTATATTTAAATTGTTCTGAGTCAAATTTATAACAATCGCAAAGGATATCCATTATGAAGTATAAAAATACGAGTTAATATTTATTAGAATTAAAGATGAAATTTTATCATTTCGAAGAGAAACTTCTCGTCTAAACGTCTAGCGTAGTATGTCCGCAGCATTAGCATTAATTTTTCTAAGTAGTTTTACTTCTGAGCACTTATGTATATTTTTTTGTATATTTCGTTGTCTTCAATAACGTATTCGCAGGCGGAGCCGTGGTATAAAATTCGATTCTTGATATCTTTCAGTTTGGCAATGTAGTGCTTATGAATCTTGGTGTTGGTTCTGGTGTAGCGGAGGGCTGTTATCATTTTATCCACAGTGTAATGCAGCCACAGTATGTTTGTGTATGGATCATAGTTTTTCCAATCGTTGCTGTAATAGAAGATTCGGAATTTAATACGATGTAAAGAACATTGACAAACTTAGACACAGTTTGGCATATGTGACGAAGGTCATCTGTCTTAATACACCAAGGGGAAATTAAATTCAAACTTTCCATTCAGCCACGCCAATTTTATCGTCATCGACGTTGTCTTTAAGGGGATATGTGGGCTTTTTAACAACCAATTATTGAAATTTCTTTATTATCTATATGAGATTGAAATAGGTTTTGTTATATGAATATTAGATAAAACACGAATTACAACAGCAAAATACTGCACATTTTGTCAGTTCCTTTGTTCCAGATAATGGTCGAAACTGCTGGACCGACTTGTCGGGACTTTCATCGGCAGATGGCCGATGATATGGCAATTAACATAAACTGCTTTTATTTTATGATTAGCATAAGTATCATTCGGTATACATATAATGACAGCTAATAATCAATTAAAATCACAAACTTGTTTACTCACCCGAGTCGATCACGCATGCAGCGGTAAACCTCAAACTGGTAGTCGCCGAGCGCATCGAAAAGCGACTCGTCGTCTGCAAGGTCGCAGCAGAGCGCGCGCCCGTCCAGCGACAGGCGGGACAGCGAGTAGTCGATGATGGTCGCCTTCACGCCGCAAGTACGCACGCGGTGTGCGCGCCCGCGCAACACGAATGTCGAGTACTGAAAGTTTCATTACATTACTATCTGCTACCGGCGACTTCGTCTCCGTTGACATTAGAGTTCTGTCAATTTATAATTTAAGACCGGGTCTTTAATAGTTACATGGTAATGGGGCGCACGCCCAAAAAAAAACGGTTTGATTAAAAATAAAAACATTCTTCATAAAGCATACGGAACAAATTTATGAAATACAAAAACTTTCACATTAACAATACTAATATATAATACTCACTCGACATCATTTATTATTTGATACAAGTATTGGATCTATTTCTAAGAGTTGTTCAAATTTGTTTTAATGATTGTAATTCGTAATACTTACTTTTTGATCTGTGGGCGCAATTAAAACGTTGCCCCAATGCAAATCTCGATGTTCAAACTGATAGGCTTCCTCCGCTACCGCCAAACCGAATGCAACCTAAATACAAAATTAAATTACAATGAAATTTAATTATCCAATAACCTTAAATTATTAGTCTTATCACGGCGTGAACATTAATTAAATATTAATTAGCGATAGAGCTAAAAAAATATTTATCTAGGCAATTCCGCAACTATAAAGAAATAAAAATATAATATTTCATGTATTTTTAGATTTCCACACACAGAATTTTCTAATTATTTTGGTAGATAGAGCAACGAATGTACGACATTGATGTATAGCTCGGGCCGTCGACCGAAGTGTTTCCGTTTCGCTAATAACTGAAACAATATTTGAACAACATAAATACAAACATGTTTTGTTTGGAAAAGCCTATAGACTTAGTGCTTAGTAAACTTTTGTTTCTGCAACATATTTGAGTAAAAACGTCGTAAATTTTTTAATCTCACTCAGTTTACAAAAATACTACATATTAAAACTGGAGGATCTGTTTGTAATATCAGAATAAGTGGTTTAATTCTAAATGTATTTAGTATATAATAATTTCCAAAATAACTGGACTGATTTTGATGAACACTGACAGAGAGCTATGTTATAAGGACTAAAAATATTTTAGCCTTAACATCACTCCACTATGTATACATAAAATCAAAACGAGTGAAATATTGGAGAACGGCTATTTTCTTAAATAAAAAAGCAATATACAT
>JAOSYY010000007.1:11956689-11967038 GCA_025727935.1 Hebomoia glaucippe
AACATGTTTTGTTTGGAAAAGCCTATAGACTTAGTGCTTAGTAAACTTTTGTTTCTGCAACATATTTGAGTAAAAACATCGTAAATTTTTTAATCTCACTCAGTTTACAAAAATACTACATATTAAAACCGGAGGATCTGTTTGTAATATCAGAATAAGTGGTTTAATTCTAAATGTATTTAGTATATAATAATTTCCAAAATAACACGACTGATTTTGATGAACGCTGACAGAGAGCTATGTTATAAGGACTAAAAATATTTTTGCCTTAACATCACTATGTATACATAAAATCAAAACGAGTGAAATATTGGAGAACGGCTATTTTCTTAAATAAAAAAGCAATATACATAAATTTTCATAAGTCGATGACACAAAACCATTTTACACACAATAACAAAATATAAAAATAACACTAAAAATAAAAAACACATGCATCAACGTAAAAAAAATGTTGTAAAAGGAGTGTCGACAACCTTGAAGGATAAGTGAAAATCTAGTCAAGATTAAAATACACTTGAAACTAAAAATTCACCTATCGTCCATTGGAGTCACTAATTGGAGCATGCGAAAACGCTGAAAAAAACAAGAAATAAAAACACAAAATAAACAGACATTCAACAAAATTATAAATCACTGTTACATTGACTATCCAGTCATTCACATTAAAGACAAATACGATTAACTAAACAAACTTAGTTGTGTTATTTCAAAACTAAACAAAACAAATCTAAATTAAACATAAATGGATTATACTGCTAAGTTATAAAGTTTCAAGTCAAGACTAATATAAACACATATTTAAATAATAACACTTAATATGTTTTAATTAAAACTCAAAACCACTATTGTTACATTGTAGAATAGAAATAACTATCATTAATATTGAAATGTCTTACAGTAATGCAATTGCTCATTTCTATTTAGTATCAACAAGCATTTTATTTTATACAAAGCTGTGATTATGTTAAGATTTACACTAACCTGTTGCAATAAAGCGTATGCCTGTTCAGCGTTGTTGAACTGATAACTCTCCAAATCTTGGCCAGCATTAGCTAATTCAAGCACAATGTAGTGCTGTTCCGGGGGCAAAATTGCTGGGTTGTCGTTATCAGACCCTTTACACTCGTCGTACAAGTCCCATAAATCGAGAAGACGGCTTGGATAGCCACCGTACACAAGGCGTACTGCTAGAACCTAGAATGATTAAAATAAAAAAATTCAATAAGATACATATGGATTCATGACAATTTACCAATTACAAATTTGTTTTAAAGTTCATATTACTCAGGACTATGCAATGTGTTAATTAATTTATATATTGAAATAAATTTAAAGATGAAAGATCATTTTTAACTAGACTGATTGTGTTGATGTCAGTTTTTTTAAGCAATAGTGCTTCTACGTCGTTGTTACTAGAAATATAATTAAAATTATGTAAACACCTTTATAAGATTTTTATTAATATTATTTGTTTTCATATATGGACAATAATAAAAGGAATGCTAAAGTCAGTATTTCGTTTCGAGCCTAGTTTTCATATGTAAATATGATTTAATTACCCAAATACAGTTTTAAAATAGCTGTAATATCGTTTCAAAACCAGTAAGTATAATTATCCTTATTTTGTTTTGAAAAGTTATCTTTCAAAATGAATCATAAATACGCTGTAAAGTTATTTCTCTTAACGTCACAAATACGCGAATTCTTACAAAACATAGCAAGCCAACTTGGACCGTTCGTCATAACTGAGTCATTGATAGTTATGTAAGAATACTGGGAAATTAGAACGTAATGTTTTACCGTGAATGTTTTATAGAATGTGTGGCAAACTTTGTTAAACCTTAATAGAACTGATATGAACGAATCATAGCAGCTAGGCACTAGTTCTTCACGTTTTGTTTCTTTTTCATATTAATAGTTAAAAGTATTTTAAGGAATACATGTACTCGTTTAAATATACATCAATTTGTTTTAATAAATATAGCACTTATTTGTACTTTGAAAATAGTACAAGAATAGATTTATTTAGTATCTGTATAAGCTAAGGTTTTCAAATACACTCCTCTTAAATAAGATTTAATGAGAATTTATTACATTATGTATTAGTATATAAATTGCAATAGTATTTTTATGATAATTAAGAGACAACACTTAAACAGGTTCTATTAAATACAAAACATACCAAAATGCCAATAGAACGTAGATATACGGTAAGACACAAGCCAGACACGCGAAGTCCAAAACTCTGAGACACAAATATCTTATCAGCACAAACAAGCCACGCTTATTAACAGTGCAGTATTGATAACTATGAACGCTAATCAAGTCCGTCCCATTTCCCTTATCTTTGCTCAAGGCATCTATCATGAGACTGTTATGAATGGGTTCATTTAGACAGTGACCTCTTTCGGCCGGAAAAAGAAATATTGTGTGAAGACGAAACTGTTTAAATTCTTAGTGAAGAGACAGAGCAGGAAAATTACGTAAGGATAATCATCACAAGTTCATCAGCATCCTAAAAGCCATGTTAACTTAAGATCTGTATATTAGCTACGTTTGTTTATAGAATTACTAAAGCCACTCTAAGCTTATATAAAGTAATCCTATAAAGAAAAAATAATTTAAGGAATTTGTCTGCAATAAGACATATATCAGTACATACATTGCAAATGAATCGGAATTTTATATAATTAAAAATCAAATATATAGTTAACAACTAAGTTATTAGTTTGCAATATATTATTATTCTGTACATATTGAGGTAAAACGTACAAGTGAAGATTTAAATTTAAACGATTCATGTCGCATCACGATGTTTCCACAAGGCAAGTTCAACATTACATTAGAACAAGGGACAAACACGTTCGTCTAATCAATTGAAATATGTAGATAGCGTTTCTATAGAACAATCACGTGTATCTAGTCCTATCGGCAGATGTGTAATTGTCGGAAAATTACGTCAAACAATCCAAGGCTGATATCAATGCTTATACCAAGGTTTGTGCGGATTCAAAGCATAAATTAATGTATTTGTATATCCGTAGTATTATTTCCGTTGTTTTTCTATTTTTTTTTTAATTTTAACGCATTAGCGTTACAACCTACTGGCACTTCTGTTGCCTTTACCAATGTAAAGGCAACAGAAGTGCCGATTAATGAGAGAAAAGATTGTATTTGTAGTGAGAGATTGCAATGTGACGTAGGTAATTGCGTAGACATGATCAAAAGGAAATAATATCTATATTATATATAGCAATATGTATAAATAAAGATGGGTTGCACAAACGACATATAGTTAAATTTATCAAAAAATAAATCGACATACACAATACATTACACCTACTTTAAGCATTTAAAAAATTTGTATACAAAAAAGTGGTGAATATTAAATTAAATTATTAAGACTTAATATATTTAAGGAGTATATAACTATAAATGAATTATATATAATAGAAAGAAATATCTGCTGAAATTATACAATATTAAGTGATTATTAGTAGTATCTTATAAATGATAGTTTTATCATATAGTTGTGCATCAATTGTGAAATGAAGAATTAAAAATTATGTTTGTTTTATTTTCTTTCACTTCAATCCAATAGCTCAATGAAACTTACCTTGTTAAAAACATCAGTTGCATTCTCTACAGAATGTAAATCCAGAGTTTCAACGTTCTTCCCTTCATCAAAATGACTTTCTATTTCTGGTATTGGAGCGCCAAGAGCACTCAATTCCCTGTAAAAAAAAAACAACGTCAATAAATTAAGTAATTTAATATTTGTATTAAAATGGTTTAAAATACTTATAAAGCAGAGATTATTCCATTTTAGTCACAAGCTAAACAAAAATTATACTTTTCATAAAAACAAAGAATTTTTGTTTTTTTATTGCATTAGTTATCTTGCTCCTAGAAAGTAATTACCCTCTATTTCTACATCTGTAGACATCAATCTTAATGACTGATATGAAATGAAATAAAAATCTTACATAGCAATCACAATCTCCGAGATGATCTGGTGGTAGTCCTTTTGCTTTTCGCCATTGACCACCAATTCTCCGGCCACCGGGATTATTTTTAAAACCCGAGCTCGACCGTCGTTTGCACGCCACAAAAACACTTCTCCATATACACCTTCGCCAATTTTACGGCAATTCTTCAGAGCTCTATGATTATGATACAAACATAATATTATAAGTTAGGACTTATAGTATATAAACTTATTTTACCAATAACTGATTTTCAATTGCCTGTCTAGACAATAGCTATTTACTGTAGCTTTGAATCGAGGCTATATCGATTTTGAAAACAATGTGTATAAATCTTAGTTATTGGGTGGACAGTCATTAAAGAACTAAATATACTTATACTACAGCATCTATAATATCAACATCTGAATCACATCTTTTACTATTTTAAGAAATATGCTTTAGCAACTTTAGGAGAGTATAAAAATAATTTGCTTTCTAGATAGACTATTGGTTCAGTTGACAGTGAATCTGAGACAGGCCAGTGCTCATACAATCTACTTACAAGTAGTTTTAATATTATATATTGAGTATAATTCTGAATGTTTGTCAAGCACAAGGTTAGTTAGGATTAAGAATTATAATATTAACTTCTGTCTCTAAAAACTTGGAACTTTGACACAATTTGATATGATGTTGGTATAAAGAGAATTAAAGATTATGTGAGGAAGGAAACAATTTAATAAAAATGTCTTTATATATTTTATAATATGTGGAAAAGAAAACTAAAGAAACATTGCTTGTTAGTTGTCACTGATGCAATAATGTTTATAGGTAAATCTAAACACAAAATATTAAACATCTTCAAACAGAAATTATAACAAATAGGATTTCTAGGTGAATAACATAATTGATAATATTATTTTACTCTTAATTATTCATCTATACAAGATTGAAGGAAATAGAGCTAGACAAGACATGAAGAAAAGGTAATACATAAGGCAAAGTTATGATTTTATGTTAGGATATAAAAATGAGGATCTATGGAGACAATCTACTTTGTATTCAAATGAAGTACTTCTTTATGTCGTTTTTTGTTATCTTCAAATGATCAGATTGAAAAAACTTCTAAATAAAGTTTTAATTAAGTATGTATGTTTCAGTTACACAGATATTATTCAAAACTAGTAAAGAAGTCAATTTTGAAATGGTAACAAATTATCTTATTACATTAATAGCAGTGAAAAATAATTTCTCATTGTTAATTTCATAACAAGCCATTAAGTATTCTGAAAAGTTATAGTTACCTAATAAATTACATACATAATATATGTATGCAGTTGAGAATATAATAAAATTCTATTGCTCTGATTAGAACTGAATATTTTGAGGTTATTAATAAAATATTTATTCATTTATTCTAATATCGTTCCAAAGTAATATCTATGATCGTAAAATAGGTCGGTATCATTAAATTACACGAGCACATGCTATTTCTCGATAAGCATAAAAGTACTATAGTAGAGAACAAATGCCACCATTTTGTTATTTACATGACCTACAAAAGCATTTGTTTATTTGAACATGTGGTATTTATTCAAGTAAAATGGAAATAATATCTAAGGCATCGTAGTACTTACGTATCTGGATAGCATTCATCAAACAATAAGGCATCTGTCTGATTGCAGCGACGCAAAACGAAATCACGCGCTGTGCTAGAACGATTCGATGTCTCATGAAAATTCTCTAAAATCCTGACGTCGACCTCTGGGTCACCGAGCGATAGTTTTGATAAGTTAACAACCGTATCATCACAATCCTCGGTCAAAAATCCTGAAAATATGGTTTATTTTGAGAAATCGCATCATGACACTATGTAGGAAGTGAAATACAACTTTCCCCATGAGTAATGTTATTACGTAGAAGTGGAAAATAAGCTGTTAAAGATGGCCCAAATTAATAAACATGTTGCAACTAACCTGTGTATTGCAGGGAAAGATGCATGCACTTGGCTTTAGACACTTTTTACAGAACAAAGGCGCAGAACCAAGCGATTATCCCGTTAGGGATAATGTAAGGCAGTCAAATAGTCCACAGTTAGAACTTAGCACAAAGTATTTTGTCTTTGTATTAAAAATACAAAGTTAAAAGTCACTATCAATGTAGTTAAAACGTTCTTTAAAACAATAAAAATAAAAAATTTAAAGAACACAAGACGATTGAGTTTTTCGCCGCGATTTCAATGAATGTAACGTTAACGTATGAAATACGTAAACGTAATGAAATGAAACTTGAAAAATGACTAATGCTAATGACCTAATGAGGAGACAGTGTTGCCAACATTTCTTATTTTTCCCCCGCATTAAATACATATTAGTTTAATTATGTCAAAGAATAACGATGGAATATTAATCTAACTGATTGGAGCAATATATTTATTAAAAATATTATTTGAAAAATTTAATTACACTACAGAAAATATATAACAATTCTGCCATGAAACTTTTTAATTTATTCATGCTAACAAATTTCTGATGTTGCTAGATTCATAATTAATAATTTAACAGGTTAGAGGCGGCAACTATTTACCTACCCTGTAAATCTTCAAAGATTGTTGAAGAACGTATGCTGATTTGTGACACATTAGAATCCTGCAATGAAAAATTTATTATTAAAATTACCCATTTAACATTTCAAGAATAATTATTAATACATACATACTTTGATTAACCTATTTGCTGATCTGATGGGGTTAGAAACAAAAGTACTCCTGCGACTTTTAATGGATTCATTGTGAAGTGAAGCTGTAAAAAAAATATGTAATATATTAAACGAAAGTCATAAAAATAGAATAAATAATTTGTTTTAAAAATAATTGTAGACCTGACATTACACTGCAACTTTGGCTATTGGTGTCAAATTAAATTTTCTTTTTTTAATTCTCAAAGACATATGTTAAAAGAAGTTTTTACTGAAACCTTTTGTGAATATATACAATTTTCTTTTTAAACTGAACTTACTGTTCAAATCCTGCATCTCCATGGTACTGATGACACTGTGTCTATAATTTCTTCCTTTGTGCTTTAATGATTCCTTATCAAGTATAGAATCAGGACCATCTACCATTGTTGTCATTCTTCGATATATGCTCAGAGATCTTTCCCACCTTTTCCCTGGTTGTAGTACAATAGGATTTCTTATTTCACTAATATTGAAAGCATCAGTATCCTCATTAGGATGCCGTGATACTGTTGAAGATCTGGTTGTGACTGATATATGAGATTTTCTACTATATTCTTTCAAACCAGCTGAGGATTGCTTTATCCTTGTAGATTGTCTAAGTGGTGTAACTGCATCATTTTCTTGATTTATATATGTTCTTATTAAGTCATTAGAAGAGGTACTTAGGCTTTCCTTAGCTATATCTTTATTAATTGATTTTACTTGAAATTCTGAACATGTTAATGTAGTATTTAAGGGTTTAAGAGTATCATTAATATCTACATATGTCATGTCAGATTCTTTATCAATATATTTTTCATTCATAGATGTTAGCACACTTTCCTTTGGTATAGCTACAGGTAATTGTTCTAATATATTGTCTTTGGGTTCTATTTCACTTTTCTCCGCATGGTCTTCAGCACTGATACTTGATTCTTCAATGGTATCAGCAGTAGGTTTGTGTATTTCACCAGGAGAATTTCTTCTAGATTTCCTTACTGTTATATTTGAAATATTAATTGTATCATTAATATAATCAACATTAGGCACTGAATAAAAAGTTTGCTCTTTATCAACCATATCATTATTGGTTACAACAGTCTTATCAATGTTTATGCTACTACTACTCAGAGAACTATGAGAATTGTTTAAAAATGAATCTCTTAGTTTTTCATTTCCTCGTCTTGTAGTAACAAAGCATAATGGATTAATATCAAATAAACTATTAGATGTTTCAAGTGCACTTTCTTCTTCAGTATTTGAAGAATACAATGATTCAAAACTTTCATGATTTCCAGTAGAATTACTTGTAATATTTTTGTTTGGTTTTACCAAACAATTACAAATTTTATATTTTTCCAGTACAGATTTATTAAGTATCTCAATTTTAACTACAGGTTCTTTAGTGCTTCTTAAACTTATTTCTGGGGATTCATTTTCACTACATGTATCATATAAAGATATAGTTTCCAAATTATTTGACTCATTTATAGATACATGGCCACTTTCAAATTCAAGTAAATTAGCTGCAGTACTATTATCACCCATACTTACAGCTGAGCAAGATTTAAGAGATTCTCTAGATATTTCTTTGTCTCTTTCCATATCAATAGAAATATTGTTATCAGTATCTATACTAGTACTGCAATTAGTAAAACCAATAAAAGGCTCACTCGGCAACTCATCATCAGTTAAAGTTATAGAAGGATTTTCTTTATCTTTACTATTTATTTCAATGTCTTTACTTTTATTGTTTTTAGTAAATTTTAACAATTTTGAACATTCAAAAGTATGATCAATTACACTAGGATCTTTAATCACACTGTCCTCCGCTAACTCATTTTTATATTTTTTATTAAGGTCTAGGTCTTCCAAAGTTACTTTGATGTTAATTTCATTAGTTATATTTTCAACATTTTCTTCTTTTAAACCATGTATATTATTTAAGGACTCACTATTTTTGTTTGTTTTCTGTTTTTTTACTGTTCGCAAATTCTCACCATTGTGATCCTCTCTGTCATTAAATTTCATATCTTTTTTATTTTCATACATAGACTGCCTCAATGAATACAAATCAGTACAAAGATTCTCGGGTACAATAGAGGTGTGAATAATTTTACCAGAATGAACAGAAATGGGTGAGAATTTATAAATAGAGTGTCCCCTGTACTTTTCACGGTATGGAGTACTACACAAAGGTGATTTATCATTATGAGAATATTTGATTTCCATTAGGTCATTTTTAGGTGTAAGAGAGTTAGTTTCAGTCTTATCAAAAAATAGTGACAAATTATTTTGTATATTTTCAGTTGAGTCTTGTAGATTTGTGAGATACTTAGAGTCTTTTTCCAATAACAACTTGTGTGATTTTATATCACTCTCATTGTGTGACTTATTTCCATTGCCAAAGTTTTCTTTATCTGATTCTATGAAGATAAAAATGTAATTTAATTTCAGGCAGATATTTTATAAAATTATGGTCAATAAATTTTAATTCCAAGTATTACCTGAATTATCTGAACTGGAATAATTATATTTCTTGATTGGCTTTCTATCCCTTATATTATATATATTCTTTTCTCTAAAAACATGAATGAAAGTATATATTCATAAAATTATGAATAGGCCTAACAGTTATAAACATTATTATGCTGTAATATATTTCTATACTAACAATTATACTTTGCTTGTAATTTAAAAAACAATTTCTAAGTTCTTATAATAGAAGTATAATTTATAAAATTTTTGTTTGTGAGGTTTCTTTTCACACGAAAAATAATTTATACCTATGATTGCCGCGGGTGAAACCACAGGGCACAACTAGTTAGAATATAAAATTAATAGAGAACTTTATTCTCAAATATAAGAACAATTGTAAAAAATATCTTAGCACTTGTAGATAAATACCAATGCACTAACTTAACTTAAACAATGTACTAACCTAATGTAACTTACTTTTTTCTACTGTTTCGAGAAACATAATTCAAAATTGGTGACTTTTTAACTAGAGAAGAATTAAGCAATTGATCGAATAAGTCCTCTGCTTTATTTACCCGCAATGATTTATCTGGTGTAAGAAATGTTGCTGATGATGTACAAGCGAGATTAACTTCTGGTTCTTTTAATCTCTTTACAAATTTTTTCTTCCGAACTCTATTCGATGCAGTATTTTGACCGGAAACTCCCAAGCATGAGAGTTCACGCTTGGTATGTTTAATATTTTGGATATAAAAAGCATCAAATTTAGAACTTTTTTCGTCTACATTTTGAATCACGTCTCGAGGATCCAGCCCACCGGTTTCTTTTTTAGATCTATATGTACGCCTCATTTTCCTTCTTTAATGATAAGTGTCATAGAGAGAATCTGTAGTTAATTAAAAAGAACAATTAATTAAATAAAAATTAAAACTATATTATCAACAACACAAATATTGCAAATTCAAAATTTCAAACTAAGAAAGTACGTTTGACTTTGACAGATGACAACTGCATTCACGACGAAATTATAGTAACAACTGATACAGATAAAGTAAAATTTATTTTTATTTTTCATAACACTTAAAATTTAAAAAAATCTTAGATTTCTAATAGCCCAAGAGCCCACGACGGCCAGACCTTCATTATTTTATAAAAGTTGAAATTTTCTCTGTACATGTCTCC
>JAOSYY010000007.1:11972000-12002167 GCA_025727935.1 Hebomoia glaucippe
CAGGTAACCACAACCCAAACTCTATAGTCGCTGGTCGTTCTTACCTGTATAGGAGACATGTACAGAGAAAATTTCAACTTTTATAAAATAATGAAGGTCTGGCCGTCGTGGGCTCTTCGGCTATAAGCGTTACCTTTACTTACCCCTACCTTGATAGCTGAAACGATATAAATGAGTTTGTTACACAGAAAGATAAGTCTCTGGAGAATCTCAAATACCGGCCTCACTACTCATTTCCAACACCTTGCATGTTGTAGAGCTCCATGTGCAGCCGTAATTGTTAAATATTAGCTATTGCTCACCGCCCACCTACTGAGGGTATATCAGCTTTACTCAACTTGCGGCCTACGGACCGCATATATGTGTGTATACGATATATATAATCTTAGATTATATAATATACGGTTATATTATACATATACCTTACGGTTATATAATATATATAACCGTAAGGGGTAAGCAAAGGTAACGCTTAGAAATCTAAGATTATATATATCGTATACACACATATATGCGGTCCGTGGGCCACAAGTTGAGTAAAGCTGATATACCCTCAGTAGGTGGGCGGTGAGCAATAGCTAATATTCAACAATTACGGCTGCACATGGAGCTCTACAACATGCAAGGTGTTGGAAATGAGTAGTGAGGCCGGTATTTGAGATTTTACATTTTTCCTACGGTGAATCATGAAATATTAGAAATTGTTAGTAAATTATTAAGAGATCTATCAGTTCAGGTTGTTTTAACTAAAGATTATCATATTGTTGTATGTTCATAATATGTTATATATTTATTTTTAAGTTGAGAACTAAATGATACTAATAATTATCAATCTTAAAATAAAGCAAATGCTGTAATAAATAAAATACTCGTGAAGATTTGTACACATATTAAGTATAATTATTGAAATACAATTCCTGTAGATGTTTTCTCAAAATAACAAAACAGAACCTACTTATTCTAAACAAGATAATACAAAGCATTTTTTTTAGTATGGCAAAGATCATAAAAGCTTTGGTTTAATTTTCAAATTTATGATGGCTTTTCCAATTATGTATTATATTTATGACACAAATTTTTAATGTTACTTTGATGATTACTTTAATGGGGGCCAATAATAACTACGAAATAAAAGTATTGAATAATTCAAAATGCTAATTTAAAACTTATGAATATCAAAATTGAATTACTATATGAATATAAAATATATAAATAATGTTAAATTATTTATGAAAATCTAACTTGTCCTTTCATCAAACATAAAACAGATTATAAAAAATATAATGGTTAATATAGATACTATAGAAATTCTTCATCACAGCATTATGTACACATTTTGGAGATTTATAACAAAACATTTTACTTCTTAAAAGTTATATCTAAGTAAGGAGGTAAATGAAAAGAGTGTCTTAATGACTCCTAACATATACACAAATAAGATGCTTACAAATTAAATAACAATCAAAATAAAATGTTTTAATTTACTTCTAATCCGATTTAAAAAAATGAACTAGGTATTTAAAAAGCTAACACCTCAGACATAGGAATGGCCATAACAGAATGTATGAGTAAAATATTAAAAAACGATAGTTATTTTAAAAATAAGTGAATACGCAGTTACCGAATATTAGAACCACTAGATACAAAAATAATACGTAATATATTAATGGTCAAGTTTACAAACACCTTTTAATATAACTGAATGAAATGCAATGTGTTTCCATCATACAAATTTTTTACTCTGTAATGGGCATTCTTCATGCGCGCATGAGAATGAATTACATATTTTCTAAGTAAAAACAACGTAAAGTAAAGACAATAGTTTCTGTTCAACTATTACGCAATAATATATTTACTTATTCGTACATTTGATGTTATATACTCGAAAATGTTTAGTTAAAATTCACAAGAAATTAGAAATGGCTCCCAAACTGAAACATTAACTACTCTTATACAATATTGCAACAATATATTGACATTATAATTACCAAGTTCAAATATGTAAGTGAGTGGACTCATTTAATTAAAAAAAGTATATTAACAAGGTTGATTGGCAGTCTAATAGCGCCCTTAATAATTTTTAATTGAAATATACTTATTTGGGAAGCCCAATATTGCACTATTTCTATTGTCTTTTCAACACTTTATTAAAAAAAAATACAACAAAATTTATGAATCTTATTTACGAAAAGAAATGTTTCTTATGAAGTCTTTAACCATGTTTGACAATTGGTGTTGTCAATTACAGTTGATTTATATATAATTCTTTTTGACTACCAAATGGTCACTTATTATCTAAAGGTAGTAGTAAGAAATAAAATCCTATTGCATTTGAAACAGATCAAAATAGTTGATAATTTTAATGAAACTGGTTGGTTAGTAAATGTTTTATGTATCAATAATTTTTCAAAGTTAAACACGTCTTAGGATTTCACCTTAATACTAATAGTTAGTGACTTTGTGCAGACAAAAGAAGGTTTTACAGTATTGAAACTTGCTTAGTTTAACTCAAGTAGGTAATTTGACATTCACTTACAATTTATAATAATATTCTATATTTTATTAAATAGGTTATTCCCACCACTGCAAATTGTCGAAAAATATCACAAAAATCATTAAAAGGGCAGTACATTCACATCACATTTAGGAGAACACATCAATGGGTTGTGGTGAAGGTGTAATCAATCCATGGTTTGGGCTGGCAAGAGGATCAAGAGATTCACTTTGTTTAGCCTCTATAGTTGCTTGCTTCACAGCCTCTTTGTACGCACCCCTTTTCTTCTTGTTGAAGCGGAGCTGAAAATTTTATATACAACTCTTTAGATATACAATCCAAAAAAATTTTCTTCACAAGTGATAACTGTTGTAATATTAGGTGACACTCAAGATTCAAAAAACGTTAAAGGATTAAAATATAAAAGACAACTTATTCAAATCAATTTATAGTTGTTTTTAAAAGTTTTGAATACTAAAAATGTTATTTATTAAATTATACTTTTATATATTATATGCAAACCATTAGCAATTTGCTGACAAAAACTAATGAATGAGTAGTGACACCAGGTTCTCTTTTTGTTTAACTTTTAGGTACCAGATAATAAAAAGAGATAATTTGATATGTGAGACAATAAAATTCCTCAGGAATAAGAGTTTTTATTTATTGTAAGGTAATAGATTTTGATAGTTATCAAAATGGTTCTTAGCTAAATTTTTATGTAGTTGTTATTTAAAAATATAGTCTACATGCCCAAACCATATATATATATTTGAAATTTACTAAATAGTATTAAGAACATTCTATACATTTCAATGTTTAATTTAGTTTGAGTTATGAGATTCAATGTAGCTGATGAAAATTGTACACAATTGTTATTTATATGTATAAAGTGCATACAAAATCCTAAATATGTACAAAAACTTAGTGTCATTATTGAAATTTCTTAAATGTATAAAAAAGCTTTTACATTTTATGTAAGGTTCAACAAACATAACTTTAAAATGTTCTACATTATATTTAATAATATATTAATATTGTGAAAGTTTGATATTTATACCTTATAATCTTCTAAGAATGGGCACAAGCTATCGCAAGGCATGAGAGATGATGTAGATGAAGCAAACCATGCAACATGAGCCCTAGATGTAGGAGTGATACTTAAAACTCTGCCAGGCCACCATGGGAATCCAACAACTTTTCCCCACACAATATCACCAGGAGAAACTTTCACCAACCTTCCACCAATACTTTCTGAATTAGCAGGAAAATCAGGGACAATCTCACTTTCACAGTCATCAGACTCATCTTCTCTACATTCATATGAATTGCTACTTAATCGTCGCAAGTTTATAGAAAGTTTCTGCTTTAAACAACTATCTTTAATATTGCTAAAATAATCATTATCACCATCACTTTTAGTTGAATTCTCATCACGTTGTCTTGTTACTCTATGTTTTTTTTTATGTTTGACTTTATGCCTATGTTTCTTTTCTAATGGGTCTGAGGGTGGACTTTGTGATAAATTATTTCGGGGAGATAATGCACCAATATATTTAGGAGATTGAATATTTACTGTATCTATTTTTATTGCACTTTTTTTTGCTTGTTTCTTCGCTTTTTTTAAAGCCTTTTTTACAGCTTTTGAATCTGGTTTTAATGGTTTTGCCATATCACAGGAAACACCAGAATCTTCATTAAAATCACCATTTAAAGGTGGAATTTTTACGACAGTGCCTTCACCTTCACCAAAACATATTTTAAGAGTTCTAGCACTTGAAAACAGGTTACTGAAAGGTGCCTCTTCACTCTTATTATCACAAGTATTGTCATTGTTGTCAGAAACACTAACAAATGCTAACTCTTCAGTTTTATCACTTTGGTCACCTTTTTCAACTGTTGCACAATTAATTTTTTCGCTACCCTTTTGATAAGGCTTTGATGACTTCATAGCACTTGAAATTTCACTTGGTTGTAGTCTAGACAGTTTCGGAATGAGCATGCTCTTCATACTATTATATTTTTTGTCTAATTTCGATGACTCAGACGCTGGTTTAGGTATATCGTCGTCAGATTCTAACTTACGTTTTTTCGACACGTCTACGTTTTCATTGTTTTCATTACAAATACCTTGGCAGTTTGAACACAGTACTTTTCGTGGTCGCAGTCGTACAGTCATCTTTTGACGTGGTTGTGGCTTGTTTTTATTCCCTTGTTTCTTAATTTTGTGATCTGCGTCCGCATTTTGGGGGTCTTCATAAGCAAATCTTTGATTGACGGAATGTAATTTATCATCTTTACTCTCAGCTGTTTTTGTAAAAGCTGGGTTGAGCCTATATACACCGAATGGTAAATTACTGCAAAAAGAATATTAACGGATAATATATGGTAAAAATTTGGAATTCAAGTAGAATCGATAAATTGAATAACTAAACCATGATAAATCGATACATACCCCTTATTAGAATCTAAAAGCACACCCTGAAACTTTTTATTTTCAGAAGAATATGAAACCACTAATAGATCTTCTAAGGCTTCTTCAACATTCACTAAAATTTGAGAATTCTTTTGAATCGTCATATCGGCTGTTGCTAGAACAGCCGCCATATTACTTTAATATCACTGAAAATTTTTAGAATCTGTATTTTGAAAGTATTTTTAATATAATCTGCATAAAGACAATATAGGCCACGAAATATATGTATATATAAAACGTTAACTGAAAATATATCCAATATCGTCTAGTATTAAATTTTGATAAGCGTGTGGTCAAGAACTTTGTTAGAGGAAAAGGGATCTTTCCAATGTCTTTGTTAAATATTTCATTGAAGTTCTTTTTAAGAGATAGTGGGTATGGAGTGTGTTTAAAGTAATTTATAGATAGTAGTTATTAACTAATCATTCATAACTATATAAGGAATTGCTTTAAAAGCTCTGTCTTACTCTTACGTCACCTGCCTTTGATTTGACACTTTACAACTGTCTGCTATCACTCATCCGACATCTGAAGTTATGTTATCAGTTGTCGATTGACGCTTTTACAGTGCGCTCGATTTAAATACTAAAGATTGGTTATAGGTAGGTAAATTTAAATTAAGAATATTTAAAAAAAGTGAAAAGCAAAAACTGACTTGATTGTATAGAATTACTGTAGCAAATTTGTTACACTCGTGGTTTAATTCTTGACTTTTTATACGTATCAATATTTAACGTGTTTGCTTACATAATTTTTGCAAATTTTTCTCAAGTCCTTCAATATTATTATAGATCATTTATGTGACTAGCTTGAAGGTTATCCATTCAAATTAGGTACGAGCGTGTATAGGTAAAACACAGAAATAGAAATAATGAAATGGTTACCTATGGTTATATATTTAAATATCTTAGAATTGACATGATATTTATTAGTCACAGAATTATAAAATAGTTGAAGCTTCGAATTATTATGATCCGTCTAATATTAACATATACATATTATTTTTTGACTGATTAAAAATCAAAAACTGCTAATATTTATTTAAGTTTTAGAGTCCGAGACTATATGTTATAATAGGTATTTTACCAAAAAAAACTCACTTTATTTTTTACTCATCCTTCACATCAACTTACCTAATATTAAATTATAGTGCCCACTGTCATCCAACTTATATAAACAAACAAAATGTTGGGCTTTCCATAGTGTACATACCATATAAAAATAATAAAGTAACTGCAATCCAATTGGATATTTCATTACCTAAGATATTTATAGAAATACCACAGTCAAATCAATATAACAATTTATTGTATGCTATGACCAAGGTTATGTTTATCAATTGTAATAAATTAGCTAGTTGAATAATGAAAATTTTAACATGAATTATTTTTTTGTTTTTACTGCGTATTTCTCTATGTAATTACACAAACTGAATAAATATTAATTCTCCAATAAAATAATTGATACAAAATTATATATACAAATTATTTCCATTGTTGATATATCATAGTTAACATGTTAAATTTTAAATTTACATGTACTATTTGAGTTTGTCTTATAAACATTCCTGAAGATTACAGTGTTCTAATGCTTTTACTAAAAATATTTTCTTAAGATATCAAAAAGTAATCAATCCAAATATTATCACTAGATATTTTTTAAACAGATTTTTGTATATGTAATGTTTTATTTCAGCTGCTTTTGTATATTTAATTTTTTTATTATATAATTTTATTTTAATTGCTAAAGAGTATAGTCATAAGATCTTGTATATTGCTCTGGGTGTTATACATCTATTATAATGTAAAAAGGTTTAAGTGTATAATAATATATATATATATATATATATATATATATATATATATATATATATAATACAAAGCTGAATTTTTTTTCAGACCATGACTACAGAAAAAAGAATTGATATAACCCAACCTCTTTGGGACCAGAGTACATTTGTTGGTAGATTTCGACACTTTGCCTTTATTTCGAATCCTTTACTCTCTTTGGTCCCAGAAAAAGAGTTATATCAGGCCAAAGAATTATATGTTAAATATAAGTAAGTTATTTACGACCGTTATTTATTTGCCAATTAAAAAATAACTTAACTTTACGTACGGTTTTGCAAAACTTACTTTTCGCTGTACCTATATAAAGAATGACTGCAATAATAAGAACTTGTCATTAAAAAAAACCTCAAAATAAATTACTGATAAATTAATCAATTTATCAGTAATTTATTTCGAGTGAAATGCATTTACTAAAAGATATTTCGTTAAATAATTAATCAATCAGGTTTCAAATAAAAAGTTTTAACGAGTAGATTATAACGAATTCGTACAACCAATGATATTCGCGTATGTGCAATAAATAAATAATCAACAATTTTATATCAACGTACAGTTAATTACAATAAACATGCATATCTATGTTGAATTGAATGATAGTCAATTTTATCTTATCTATCCCATAAACTTCACTATCAATTGTCTGTATTATCGCATTTATTGAAATAAAGATAACAAAATCTCTCACACAGCTTATGTTACGAGAAAGTTGTATTTGAAAGTGATTTATCACTGGTTGGTACTTTAATATACATTTAATACGAGATAAAACTTTCCATGCTCAATGATCTTGTTACTCGTAGACTTACGGGAGAATTCTTAATGAGTTACAAAAATTCATATAATTTCAGGGATGGCAAAGAGCCCTCAGGGACTACATTAGATCAGGTGGTAAGGGCAAAACAGCTATACGAGTCGGCGTTTCACCCCGACAGTGGTGAATTGCAGAATGTATTTGGAAGAATGTCATTTCAAATGCCTGGAGGATGTCTCGTTACAGGAGCCATGCTGCAGTGGTATAGGTTTGTGGTAATGGAAATAGTAGATAGATAAATAGATTGATGTAATCTTGAAAAGTCTAATAGCTATAATAATATTATATATGTGACAATTGATCTGTCTCCTACATTTTGGTTGAGTTAGGTTTTATTTCATCACGACAATAAAGCGTAAGGCATTTCAAATTTAAAAAAAAAAAATAAAATTTACTTTGTCAGTATTATCTTAAATAATCCCCACGGCGCTACAACAAAACCTCAATTACTTTATTGATATTTTATATTATTATGCGTGTGTATGGTAAACACATTCTTAGTAATTGGATTGCCAAATGACTTTCCAAATCGGATTGGTAGTTCTTGTGATTAGTGTGTTTGAGTATAAAAATTCTTCATCAATGTAGATTTTATAGTTATCTATTTTATTGTATTGTCAATTACAGAACAGCAACAGCAGTGGTGTTCTGGCAGTGGGTTAATCAGTCCTTCAACGCGCTAGTGAATTACACCAATCGGAACGCGAATTCGCCTCTTACCACCAATCAGATGGGCGTAGCATATGTCTCTGCGACCTCCGCTGCTATGGCCACAGCACTAACCTTTAAATTTGTTATACAAAAACGCGCCACCAATCCCATATTAGCGGTACGTTCAAGATATTCTGAGCAAATCGCATATGCAACTAGGGCTGTCTATTATCGTTTATAATAAAACATACACGATGTAAAAATGGCAGTGAAACAGGCTAAAGTTGCTATAGCAAATTCCGTTCATCAATTTTAGTGGAATTCGTGAATTATCGCACAGCGATATGTAGAAACTTAAAAATACAATTGAAATATAGATTAGTTAGTACATTTTCAGTACCAGAGTTTCTGTAATATTTGTGGTGTACAGAGTTTTACTGTCTACTATGTTATGATAAATTTACAGCATCTTCAACTTATTTTTTTCAGCGGTTTGTACCATTCGTGGCGGTTGCGGCGGCCAATTGGGTAAACATTCCCCTCATGAGACAAAACGAAATTTTATTAGGTAAAATATAAATAATAAGTTCCGTCCGAGTCACGAATCACCCTTCGTTGATGGAAAAGTCGTGAAATTCTATGCGCTTTTCGACTTCACTAAATTAATTTCTGAATACTCAAAATAAAAATAAGGCCGGCAAAAGAACGTCACTCATGAACACAATGTACTCGTAATATATATTGACTAAAGCCTAAGGTTGGCAATGCGTCTCCTAGATATCCTGGTCTTGGAGGCGTCCATGGGCGATGGCAATCGCATACCACTAGGTAAACGGTATGCTCGCTTACCTTCTAAACATATAAAAAATGATATTTTAATGTCAAAGTTAGTTAGTTACGCAATTTCTGATGAGCTTGAAAATGTATATGTTTAAGAAAGTAGACTAAGCATTTATAGGCCTCATTTATTTCTATAGTATAATGCATCAAAAATCGGTTTAACAATTTAGAGACGGAAATTTGAAAATAAGTTGAGATTGTATAAGAAGCGTTACGTTATAATGCGACAAGGAGACAATTATATTGATTTCTTGATTTTTTCAGGTTTGGACGTGTCTGATGAAAACGGTAAAGTTATTGGCAAATCGCAACTTGCTCCTGTTAAGGGGATTTCACAGGTCGTTACATCTAGGTGAGTATTTAATTTGCCATCTATATGTATATAGGGATCTGTCTTCGAGGCGACCATGCAGCGGATATAATTCTGTATCTGTTTTATCGATATTTTGTAATTTCGTACTTTGTCAAACAAAGAATTTCTTATTGTGTCTTTCTCTGACTTAATCTTGGGACATCTAGTTCTAATAAAATTTAAATAATGATACAATCACTCTATGTAATTTCTTTCCCTTAACCTACACTTTTAGGTACAAAATTGCCGTTCCTTGGTTATTCCGTTGGTAAAGTGTTATCCGATGTTAAGCAGTTGTGTGCAATATTTATTGGGGGCCACTGTGTATGTTGTGTATATTATTTGTTTGAATATTATAATAAGTAAATACGAATAGTTTGTACAAATTGTAAGGGTCATACATATATACGTATTTGGTTTATGTTAGATTTTCAATATATATTTCAGGATAATAATGTGTGCCCCTGGGATGTTGTTGTTACCTGTTATCATGGAAAGAATTGAACCCAAAGCTTGGATGCAACGTATTAAATGGGCTCATATTGGAATTCAGACTGGAATTGTGGGCCTATTGTGAGTACAAACTATAAATAGAGATACTCAAAAACAAATTCAAAGTAGTGAAAAAAATCCATTTCTTAAAATATAAATGGTATGTTTACAAATATACGAAGAAACCTGAGTCTGTTCCCACAAACCATATTTGTAACCTCAATTTCGTATGTTATAATAATTCTTTTTGATATTTCGTACTAACAGACAGAAGCTTTTCCCGTTTTACGTAAAACCGAAATGTTATTTGTTGAGAAATAAAGTAGTCCACATTAATATTAATTTTTTTCAGTCTAACATTTATGGTTCCGACTGCCTGTGCGATATTCCCACAACGATGGTATGTATAGATTAATTTAATACAAGATCTTTTAATTATTTTAACCTTAAGCATATCACTAAAAACTCTGCCTATTATGTTCTAAATGATATTATGATGTCTGAATAAATCTAAAAGTATTTTTTGTAAAAATAAACTTTTATTTGTTTATTTGTCATTAATGAGAAATGTCAAATATAAATAATAAAATATTCTATTCTAAAGAGTTATTTTCATGAAAGTCATATTGAATATGTTTTTAATTTTTTTATTTCTGTTGATAGCAAATTATCAATTGATACAATCAAACGCTTTGAGAAGGATAAGTATGATGAAATTGTTAAGAACACGGATGGAAAGCCGCCTCAGTATGTATACTTCAACAAAGGACTGTAGATTGTATATTATTAGATTATTAATATAGTGCAAAAGTTGATATGTACGAAATAGGATTTTATAGAATTAGTTGCACAATTTGAAGATACTCGAATCGGAAATTCAATTTGATGAAATTTAATTTTAATTGGAGAAAAATGAATATGTATATTTAACATTTACCAAGCTTACACAGTTATGTATATTTAGAGAATGATATTAAAAGAGAAGATCTTTCATTTAAAAAAGGCTTCAGATATTTAATCTTTTTTAATTCAACAATAATTGGACTCCAATATAACAAATTATAAATTTTATTACCTAAGCTATTATACATATACATAGATTTTCTGTTTCGATATTTTGTGTAAGACCTTATTAAAAATTGATTTGATTACATCTATAATTTGATTTTATGTAAAAAATATATACATATTTTATAAGAGATCTAGTTATTGAACTATAAATAGTGCATTAAGATCAAGTATACTTAATAGATTTATTTTATTGAAATTGTATTATTTTTTGTTTTATACTTGAATTTGTATTATTATTTCTATACTTGAATATTTAAGTTAATTTCAAAATTTGTTTTATCTATGTTTATAAAATTTATTAAAATGACGTTTATACATACATATACTTGAATATCTCAAAAAATAAATAGCAAAAGTATTGGAATCAATCTTTTTAGAGTGTTGTATATCTTCAGCGAAAAAATGCAATTCTATGTTTATAATTTCTTCCTCGTGACAATGTCACTACAATAGTTACACATTTTTTAATTGAATAGAATGCTAAATTTTTATTGTTATATTCTTGTAACTCTTCTACCAGAAGTATTTGCCATATCGTGAATTTACATTATCAACCTATTAAACCTAGTTTTACTTAAACATGTGTTATTTAAATATTATAGTTTTTAAGTTAAACATTTTTTCTGAATTTATGTTATTGATTCTTAGCATTTTCAAGCATTTAATTTAATATCACTTAAATAGTTGAGATCTGAGCGCTTTAAATATTGATTTATAAAGATCTTTGAAGTAGAATGTAAACAGCTGAATAGGAACATAAACATGCCGCAAATTCGATTTTTTCAAAAAACAAAAATGTCACAAAGAAATCCTTTCTAATATATTTTTTTAGTTATTATCATTTGTTTCAAAAAAGAACATTCTAATTTGATAGTATTAAAATACACATAGAACTATATAATTATATGTTTTCATTTAAATTTGATCTTAATCTTTTCAGTTGTAATTTAACTGAAGATTCATTTTGAGATTTCCACAAGTAGTCATAAAATGTATGGTTTATTTTTATTCTTGATAATTTTACTACACTATGGATCCTCGAGGCTGTTCTCAGAATTTAAATAAATATAGTAGTAAGGATTAATATATCCGTGAACACAGGCACAAAAATTTGGGATATAATTTATATTGGAGGTACAAAGAATTATTATGTAAATATTGTACATTCCATTTGTTTGTGTGTTGTTTTCGTTCTGTTATATGTAAAAGTATAAGTTAACTTATACTTTTTGCCAGCATTGAGTTGTCTTGTGCCATGTTTTTGTGTGAAATATTACAATTATCAATTTAGTCATTATTCCTTATATGCCACATAATCTATCAAGCCATTTAAAAAAGTTAAAATTTATTGAAAAATGTAGTTGATATAGTGTTAGGGAAAAAATCAGTTTTTCAAATTAAGATTGATGGTTTTTTAGTATTGTATAATTTGTTTTCCGAAAAGAACAAAAAAATGCATTTCTTATCACTCATGTTAATTTAAGTTTAAAATACATGTATTATTTGTTATAGAATTAGTATAAATAAAATATTATATTAGCACTGTTTTGCTTGCTTAATTACGCTTTAAGAATGAGACAATAAATTGTTGTGAGATTGAATTCCTATGGTTTTTTCAATAGTTATGGCCTTTATGTACAATATAAAAATTAAAATCCTACTTGTGGGTGTCTACAAATTATCTTTTCACTGAATATTTTGTAATGCTAAAAGAATAATACTTTGCATTATGACAGTTAAATCTAAAACTTCAAGATTTAATAAGAAGTAAATAAATAAAATAATAATTCCTGGAAGTTATATTATTATGAATAAATATATCTTGATGAGGATAAGGTATAAGAACTTAGAGTAGTGAATTTAAAATTTATCCATATTCAATTCTACTGTGGATGGTCTAGGAATTGTAAATTGCTAGCAATTCAAATGTTTTGTAAATAATAAATACAACTAAATTGAGCCCTGTCATTTACTTATTTGTTGTTTTGTTATGTATGTTTGATTCTAGTACTGAAGATAGGCCTCCCGCAAGAATTTCCATAAAAACCGGTCACCTGTGACCAGCATCCAGCAGCTCCAGTCACCGTAACCACAATCTGGTCGAAAATTTCGTCTTCAGAAAGTGCATGCATTGTATATCACCAGGGCCAGGGGTCGTCAAGAATGATAGCCGGATGGCTTCCGACGATTCATAGCATCCTTTTTCCCGCTATTTGCTTGAGCGCTATCGATCATTTTTTGTATATTGTTAATACTCGCCACGTTTGGCGGACATATTCGCAAGCTCTGTCTGGAGCATTGAGGAAACGTTATTACCGACACTCTTAGGAAGAGATGGGAGGTACTATTCTATAACCGACACCTCACGGAAACTTTGTGCGTCACTATAATTTACATGATACCTTTTTTGAATGTTTATATGAATTTCTGGAAAAATTACTTATATAATTATAAGTACTTATAAGCCAAAATTGAAACACTAAATTAGCTACACAAGTGGTAGCAGACACTTGTCATTACTGGTATGATTGACATTTGACGTAATGTTATGACATTTGTTATACTTTTTTCAAATAAGTAGGTAGCGTAATATTGATGTACCCTACTTAAAATTTCCTCAATCGCGCAATTTAAGTTTTTTGTTCCTGTAACTATATATCGCACATAAAGTTACTATCTTGTGGGGTCAGCAGCTGCGAGGGAAACCAGTTGACACGCTGGGTTAAACAATGTGTTACACATTCAGATGAGACGAAAGTCTAAAATAAGAATGGCGCTTGAATGTAATATTCAACGTTACCTCGCAGTGGGCAATTATAACCCGTAGTGGTTAACTCGACCCCTTTTTTGTTTTTTAAACTATTTTATTTTGGTTAATATTTAGTATAGTGTTTAATCTTTATATTTATTTTATTTGAAAATATTTGTCCTTAAAATTTAAAAAATACACTGATCTGGTAATTTCAAACATTATTTAAGAATTAGTGATCTATACATTATAGTCAAGCTTTCATTACAGAATGATATGTGCATATAAGAATTTGCAAATGTTTTGAAATAATGTAATTTAGTTTCTATTCAAATTATGATTAATATCAATCACAATAAACACGCTAAAGACATTAAAATTGGTAACAATTATTAGAAGCACTACTATTGACTGTCTCGCCTTTTACGTTAATTAATGAAAAGGTTGGCGAAATATTGAAATATTTATTATATAAAGGTTGTATACAATTTTTAAACGCTTCTGGCAAATGAAAATAAAAATAATATTGTTATAAGATTTTATTCAATAATTCTTAATACAAGTATGAAAAATTATTTGAACTGTAGAGTAGCTAGTACCCTAGACGTAATATAAATATAAATACATGCATTTACAATTATGTTAGTGTATAATACAAGGCACCGGTAATAATTGAGTATGTTATATCAGACAGGAAGTTTGTTGGCACTTATCTTATAAACTAGTCCCGATAGGCAATAAGCTTTTTGGAATTTAACATCTTAAAATATATATTATATGTATTACAATTAAAAAGAGATTTAATAATAATAAAACTCAATATCTATTTTATTTTTAAAAACATGAAACAATTAGATAGTATGAAATAAAAATGAACTTGTAATAAAAACAGATGCTAATATCAACTTGGAAATATGAATTTATTTTTTTTATGGCATAGGAACGCAAACGGGCATACAGTTGACCTATACTAAGCGATTCCTGTCGCCCATGGACACGTTTAAGATCTAGAAGGTGCGTTACCAAACTTAGGACCTTAGCCACATTAAATAATTTGTTAGTTGGCCTTATTTATTTTTATTTCGAGTATTCGGAAATTCATAGACTGAAATCGAAACGCATACAGCGCTTCACGACTTTTCCAACTATGAATGGTGGTCCGTGATCCGGACAGAACTTATATATTATTAGGAATTCCTCCCACCATATTTATAATTCGAAATGACTGTGTTTTTGACTCTCGACGGGCCATACAAATCACATATTTTTAAATGCAACTGCCTGCCGACCGGGATTCCAACCCGGTGCTCTGGGTCGCGGTTGTTTATCCGACCGCTAGGCTACAGAGCACTCAAAATAATATGATATGCTTTTAGTAAATATAATATAAATGATTTTAATGAAAGGACAAAAGCTTTATTTTTAAGTACGATACAGGTTATACAATTCTAATAATTGCCAATGTATAAATTGGGACAGCTTAATAAATTTCACGAGTGCCTAAGTAACTTATATGCTTATACTAATTTTATTTATGCACATTTGTTTCACAATTAAAATGCGCATATATGTATAATTATTATATTCGAATAAAGCTATCAATACACTGCGGCCTTTTCCAGCAACACGGACGCGTCACACATTGCTTTCGCGGTAGACCGCACTAAGAACATCAAATGTAACTGTTCAAACACATTCAGCTGTATTCTTGTCCGGACTAAGCCGTGCAAAACTGTAGCTCTCTCTAAATCCAGCCACCTTTGTAGAGATAATTCTCTTTCACTCACAGGCACTCCTTGCACTACATCTAAAGGACCCCAAAGCATAAATTCTAGCACAGACTTGGCTTGATTTAGAGAAATAGCTCGTTCTTCTTGCAACACTTCTTTGAGGAGAGGAGTAAGTTTCTCTCCTGGGAGAAGAATCTCTAATGCTATCATAGCACATTTACACAGTGATTTAATATGTTCGTCTTCCAATTTGCTGGCGTTCATGTCGTCACTCAATCTGAAATATTAATTACATTATTATTTACTTACCTACTATTATTTTGTCATGAGATTTATCTGTGTTTATTTGTAACTAGCTGGGAAATTTCAAAAAACGTAGAATTACTTAGATTAGATTGGTGGCGTGTGTCGATTCAGATATTTCTTGAAGATAAACTTTATCTATCACTATTTAGTTCGCTTGATAGAAAACAAAATATATTCTTCGCCTAATTACCAAAATTATATAATTATTATGTACTTAAAAATGTTATACGTTATACCGTCTCGCCTTTCGATTCTGATGCACTTGAACATTTTATATTTTAAATTATAGAAAATCGATATTTATGAATACAATGTCGTTGATCTCCAGAAAGTTACTTATATAAGGTTAGCCTGTTTTTTCTAATGAAATTTAACCTTCACAATTCTTAATAATATGATTAGATTCCAAGACTAAATTAGTCAAAAGTAAATAACATTTACCCTTGTAAGATGCATAATCTTCCATAAGAATTAGTTTTAGGTGCCGATAAAGAATTTAGCCGATCTTCTTGCGTCGGTGATGAACTACCATGGGGACCTTGGACGTCCTTCAAGATAATAAACGAGGTGAGCGTCTCAGGAACTTCCTCTACACCACGGGCTTGAAGACATTTGAGACCAATGATGATTTGAAGCATTATGAAGATGGCTTCGTGTTTCTGTTCTGTCTGGACTAGTTGGTGTTCTTTTGAAGTTAACCCTCCGCTGTGAAGTGTCTCACCGTAGGAGTGGATTGTGTCGGGCTGAGAGTGGGCCAATACGACGATAGTAGCTGGAAATCGATGAAATCAAGTGATATTTATGTCATAATTTTTAATGTTCACTTGGTGGCAAACGGTATCTCAAAAGCATGCAATAAGAATTGTTAAATGTGACCTGTCGCTTTTAATATGATTTACAAAAGGATTCGTACAGTGGAACACATCGAAAACACAATGGCAAATTGTGCAAATAAGTATTACCGTGTTACGAATGCGATAACGAGTGTGAAGAAATATGGAAGACAAAATCGTGTGGTTCCGGGCTTATAAGACAATTGCCGGATGAAAAAATAGTCTGCAGAATAAATATACCTTGAACTAAGTCTTCACCGTTTTCCCCAAACTGCTGCAGCGGTACCAAATCGCAGAATTCGGTAATGGCATTTAAACTCAATGTTTGTGGCTGTACGGACTGACAAACCATCTGTGAAGCCATGTGCTCCTTATACACCATCAAAGTTACATTCACTGGACCCTGGTTAGAGTTCCAGACAGCTGGAAAGAAGAAACGCCTTCCAGCTTTTGTGTGCTTGGTTTGTTGAATTGAGAAGTCATTCCAACGGAGGTTTGTGCAAGCCTTCAAGCCGCGGAGAGATGGTTGCATTATAGCGCTTTGTTGCACCTAAACAAATTTGATGGTTTATAATTAATAGGTGTTTCATAAAAGTCTTTTTTAAAGACTTCTTTTTATAGGTACTTGAAACTAAGTTAAGTTATATTAATTATTACTAACTGCTCGCTTAAACGGGGAGTTAATTAAATAACAATTAATTTTATTATTAATACAAAAAATAATTATGATGCAGGCTAATGTGCCTCATGTACAATAGCAGATTTTTAGTGAAAGCTGCACTAAAATCTATGGCTTGGTTTGGAAATGAACAAAAAGTTGCGAATGAGAATATTTTTTTTGTATTACACTAATCCAGTAGCGCAAAGGTAATTTTGTAGCTGAAAGTGCTGATATCCCAAGACAATCAGTTCCATTTAAGAACTTATAATGTAAAAGTAAGTAAGCCGAAGCGCAAGGGCTATTTTCTAATCACATCACGACACGAATGAGATTTAGTACGAGAAAATTACATAAATTATAGCAAATTACCTGTTCTAAAACCTGCGCTAACGCTTCGTGATTCGCGATAACCACCGCACCATAATTATCCTCTAAGTTCCTGTGAACCACGCTTCTTCCCTTCCTTACACGCAATTTATTAGTCGTGGTCTTTGGTGTGATATCTGCTTGGTAATCTTCATTATTTGTACTGTCCATATTATCGTTGGAGCTATAGAAGCTGTAGGGTGAATATATTTCTGATTCTGTTTCGCTACCACAGTATGGAAGTGATGAACGGAAGTTATACTTCGGGAATTCCGCTGCTTCAGTTTTCCTTTCAGGTCTTTCTTGTGTTTTGATTGCGGAGTCGCACTCTGGTGAACTAGAACGTGCATGGTGTACATATTCATAATCGCTGTCGCTATTTTTAGCGGAGTCACAGTTTTCCTCATCGTATTTATTGTACACGTCATCATAACTGTTGATTACCGGATCATTGGTTGCTTGAACTAGTTCTTGGGGACCGTCATCTATTTCATCTTTGTCATCATTATCTATGGGTGTTCTGCGTTTAAGGAGTTCTAGTTGACTTTCACGTTCTCGCATGCTAGCTGTTCGTTCTGGTTTACGTGGTGCTAGTGCTGATCTAATTTCTCCTGTAGAGCATGGTTTTAATGAATATTTTATTTTAAATAATATGTTATGTGTTAAGTTCTTCTCGGTGTCATGAAATTCTGGATTTAGGTATTCATAAAAGCATATTGCTCCGTTTTTGTTTCCTCTAAAATGTTATAGATTTAAAAATACATATATATTATATATATATATTGAATCGATATTATTAATTGGTTAATTTTACGAAACAAATATGTTTCACGCATATAAATATCAAATAATTAAATTTATTCAGATTAAAATACTAGGTATGGACCTACACTTCTTGTGTAAAAGCTGTCTGTTATAAACGGATATATCCATATCATTTAACTTTTGAGATTTAAAAGGTAACTGAATCGAGAATGTTAGTTATAATTTAAAAATTCTATTGCATGGTTAAATTTGTAAAATTTGTGTTTTGTCTATGGTATATATTAAATAATTATGCCGAGTAACTCGATTTAAAAGGATTTAAAAGAGTGTGAAACTTATACAGTAAAATGAATATCTGCAGAATTGATGTTAATTCTGGATGTAAATATTAATCTTGACATACCTAAATTAGCATAAATGTTGTCATTGTTACTGGGAGTGACTGCCCAGGTTTGTTGCTTTTGTTTTTTCTGCAGCGCGATAGATTTTGGAGGCGGCGGCCGAGCTGGTTTCGGTACATTAGATGTGTTTTTGTAATCTTCACTTGATAACCTCGGCGGAGGCGGCGGCTTATTGATGACCTTCGTCATGTCATCTGTCGCGGAACTACACCCACTATATATCGACACATCATCGTGACTCAGGCGCCTCAGGTTGTCAGATATCTCGCAATTTGATTTCACCACTTCGACGTTGGATCCGTTGATGTCCAAAGGATGAATAATCACCAAACGTGGCTTCGGCTTTGGAGTGAGATCGTAAATTTCTTCAGATTTACTCACTACTTTAGTAACTGTAGCCACACTTAGCTCTTTTTTATCTAAGTCTTTGGACGATCCAATTCGTAATAGCTTCTTGATAGAGAACTTCAGTTTACCTTTCCGTTTCTCGTCTAACAGTAAATTGTCATGTGAAAGAGATATATTTCGTCTCGGAGCCGGTTCAGGAATGTCAGATTTCGTCGTCTCTGACTCGTTTGAATGTTTTTGTTTTGGTGACGATGACATAACGGCTCTTTCTCGTTTTTCCATTTCACGTACGACTGGTGAATCAGACTTCATGAATCCGTTTGGATTTCTTTGGTAAATATTATTAGAAAACTCCTCAGTCGGGGATAACGGTGGGGTTGGCGCTTTCCGTTTGCACAAACTATTGAGTGATGTGTCGCTGTCTTGTTTAGTTAACACTGGTTTTGCGTAATATATAGTATCTGTTCGATCTTCACATAATTCATTATTCTTTTCCTCATTAGCATGTCGGGTAACTTTCTCTTCATCTTTTTTTGTTGTTTGCGTAACATTTAGTGTAGTGGTTTTCTTACTTGTTTGTTTAATAACAGGTTTTACGGGAAGCTTAGGCTTTTCAGGTACGACCGGTTTCGACGGCATTATATCAGTGATCATACCGTGGAGGAATGATGGACGCGGATCCATAGTAGGGATTGGGCTTTTCGGTAACGCTGGCGCTTCACTAGTTTCATCTGGGTCGGCCCGGCCATCAGGTTCACCAGCTAATTCCCGACTTGCTTCTGCGGAGAAAATCGGTTCTTGTTTAGGAATGATAGGTGGCATATCTATAATTGGATTTTGGAATGTTGAATATCCACTATGAACCTGTCCATCGACTTTTCTCATTTGACCGATTGGCGATATTTTGATATTGTTATCATTTTCATTAAAAATCTTGATTTTAACGGTTTCTTCACATTTGTGTGTCTCAGAGAAATGTCCGCTATCGTCATTATCAGAATCAGTTCTTGCGCTAAAACTCTCATCGTCAGATGTGAAGGAATTATTGGCAGTAGAATTTAACGTACTTACAGCGGAATCAACGCTACTATTTTCAATGTTTATTTTACAAAACTTAAACTCTGATCTACTAAGATTAACTTTTGGTCTGTCTTGAGTCTTAGGTAACGGGGACTTTCTTACAATACCATTTTTTTTCGTTTCATTGTTTTCTTTTTTCTCATACTCATCTTGCATGCTCTCTTTTACTTTTTCTTCTACGACAGTCGGTTTATTACTCTCCATTTGAGAAAAATTCATTTCTGTACCACCCATTCTGTTTTGTTGCAAAGTTTCAGATATTTCTTCCAGTAATGACTTTTCTGTACATAAAATACTATCTGTAGATTTAACACCTTCTGCAGCAACAATGGTTTCAGATTCTTTTATATACGTTGAAAGAACAATATTTGTTTTGTAATTATTTGATGTTTCTTCGGTAGGTGTATCAGTAACAGTAATAACCGCGGATTTTCGAACGTGCGTTTTGACAGAGGGGCCTTTACTATCTTGTCCAAATGGGGTAACTGACACCATAAGAGTTTTCTTCTTGCCATCGGAGTCGGTTTGTACTTTACCTAGCATTAGTGATGTATATGATTTTGCAACTGAATCTCCTAGTAGGTTAGCTTTTACTGTATTAAAGTCTGTGTTAGATTTAGTTATTTTATAAAGCTCTCTTTCTTCTTCTGTATCTGGGAATGTGTCATCTTCATCGTTATCTTCGGAGACTTCGAATTCTTCTCCGTCGGACCAGTCGTCTCCTCCATATCCTATGACGCTGCATACTTCTTCAGGGAAGCGAACATTACGTTTGCTTTTTTTCTTGGAGTGTACTTTCAGAATGCTTGGCGGAGTTTTCTTGAAGAATGTGCTTCTGTTTTGGAATGGAGTCGCTAAGTATTTATTGCCGTCTGTCTGTGTCCTCTCTTGCTTGGCATGTTCTTCACGTGATTTAAAGCAGTTGGAGCAAAAATCTTTCTTCCACGCATTCTGTACGAAATTGTGGCATACCGGTGACATCTTGCTCCTTGAATAACGTCTGTTGATCACATAACTGGCATTCTGAAAAGAAAGATAACAGTAATTAAAACACACTTTCACTCGAGCTATGCTGCCATCGTTTATATGCAAAGAAGATGGACAATTAAATGATCCAATTTGTATACATTTCAATTTAGATTTGTAAGTGGTTCTGTAAAGATCTATCAGAGTTATAAATTAGAATTATAATTGAATAAAAGAATAATCAAAACCCTTTGTTTTTAGTTTCAAATAATTTGCGTGGTTACATGAATTTAACAGTTAGCCAGTACCGGCCGTTAACAGTTTACGAGAGATATAAGTTGTGTAATAGAAGTGACTTAAGAGTCAGGACTAATTAATATTATTTCTAGAGTAATATTTAAGTTTATAATTAATACGAAAGTAACTATGTTCCGCTTTTACGGTTAAATTTATACGGTTAAGATTAGTGATATTGTTGTCTATCGAGGCTTTGTTGTACGGACCTGTAATGAATGATTTCTATATTCAATAACTGATATACATATATAGATTGCAACGTTAGTATCCCTCAACAACTGTTGACAGATGTCACTTTAAAAGACACAGAACAGGTTGCTATTGTAATTTTTACGGACATACGTAAGTTAAAGTTAGGCAATGACTAAATAAGCACGAATCTATTAGTTATGTGAGCCGCGGTTTCACTCGTGATTCTCCCGCAAAACTTTAATAGTCATTAAAGACCTTCATAACATTACCAAGAAACTTAAAACAGAAGACTTCGTTCCCAAGGTATAGCGGAGCCAGGCGGAATATGGATTCGTTTTTATATTATTGATTTCTAAATTTAGAATAACCTGTTTCAAGAATAGAATCGATATTAGTTTATCATTTAAATTTTGTACACCTCGCAAAGGAGAACATTTAGACGGTGGATATTTGTGCACGTCTGATGTAATATTTGTGATAAGTGTAGTTTGAAATTAAATATTTCTTAGTTTATTCAGTCATCCCGTCAATGACGTTAATTATAATTAGTTTTCCTGAAATTTACAAGTGCATAAAATCTTTATAATTTTTATTACGTTCAAGACGTGTTAAACCAATTCTGGATGTCGTATTGCGTTAGTTACATTAAAAATATGGCTGAAAATAAACATTAAAAGTATGTTATTTTATAAGTTTTCAAATAAAAGCTATGGAAATTAGTGTTTCTTAGTTTAATAGATAAGACGTATACGAAGCAATACAAAGGTGAATACATTTTAATATCAAGCTGTATTGCATTTGATAAATAGCCAATTAACGAAGACACAATATGAGGATATTGCAAGGCCATCTTATTAGCTGATATGGAGCTATTGTTATTTGTATCTCCTTTGTTATGCAAGAAATATCGATTACTGAGACATTCAGAATATAGATGGCACACTTGATGATCGCGGATTACCTCAATTGATCAATCAAGTGTGTGCTGCCGAAATATTTTTAACGAAAATTTCGAATTCATAGTGACATTTTGACATGAAATTAGGATTGTTGAAATAACTTAAGTATATAATGATAAAGAGGTGGTTCCTTTAAAACGGCTTTAAAGATTTTGATGCTTAAATTACAAATAATATGATATATAAACTTGATATAGTTAAAAAATATTGCCAATTTTATGGCGCCATCAGATTTACAGAAGATATTATATTTATAATGTAGAGGGCACTATACTACATTATTATTGTAAGACTAAAGCGTTCGTTCAGATTGCATTATGCATTATTATGAATATTTTCACTCATACAATTGAGGTACGGTCTCCAGAGCATTTTAGTGGTGCACCGGGACATTATCTTGATATATATCGCCTTTGTCACCAAAATCCGTCCAAATGGGCGGCTACCTGTATACAACTTTATCTGTCTAGTCACCTAGAGTAAGTGTAGTGTCAGTTGCGCCTCTGACGTTGCGGTCAACTAGTTAATAATAACCATAGAGCGGAATTCAGGTCGTTCAGACCGGTATACGGTGAAATTGAGGCGACACACGAATCAAACGAGTTGGTCTGTGCATGCATTGTGGCAGACTCAAATATTTACGAGCTGATAAACGATGTGTTTATGATGACGGGAATCGAATAGGCGCCAACATGAGTGAAGAGCAAAAGAATATAATAAAGCATGGCCCCAGAAAGAGAAGTAAGGATCAACCCAATTTTATTTTTAATGGTTTGTGGTGACATAATTTGTTTATCGAATATTATATCATATTGATTAATAAGGGACCGAAAACAGTTACTTATTTCAAGACAACTTACGAAGATTGCTACTTAATATAAAGTAAAAAGAACTCGCTTGTTAACCTGATTCCATCATTCAGCTCCAAGATATCAAATTATACTATTGTTATACACAGTTTCATTTCGATACGACAATTAAAAGTAGATTAAAAGTGACGTCCAAAATTGGATTATAATGTTTCTTACAGATAGCTCAATGTATGTATACGGCTGTTTGCAAGAATCCTGTCTGTGGAAAAACGGAGTACTATTAAATAATACCAATGATACATGCTAAAACAGTGAACGCGAATCATCTACTTATCTATAAAAAAGGAGATAAATACAATAGAAATAATAATGCAGGTATTCCATACGCGCACTACTTCACCAGGGAATTCAGTTTTTCCATAAATTCTTAACCAAAAAGGCATTGAACATAGATTTTCTTTAATTTTAATTGTTTCTTTACTCTTCAAAACCTTCTCTAAAATATATTTACTTTTATTTAGAAATTTAATTAATAAAGCATGCAAATAAGTTGCAATGCTTAATAAGATCAGATATAATAGAAACCTCTATACCTCTATAATTTGTCCTAAATTCATTTAATTGTGTAAGCCCCACATGGGGGTATTATCAATAGATTTTATGTGGGACACATGTGTATTAAGTAAATACTTTTGTTAAATTGTCTCGAACTCGGTCAAGTACGTATTACATAGTTTTTGTTAAAAAAATATACTTATAATATTATATTAAAATCTGTGAGAAATAGTTCAATTACGTGTCGACAGTGCTACAAAGTAACATATTGGACAAAACTTTTCTTATTATAATATTTTCTTAAAACAAACATTATCATTTTATCTTTTGATGAATATAAGGTTTACTTAATATTTTTTCACATCATTTATAGTTAGCGCGGCTAACTTATGTCAATTAAATTTGAACTATTAATTAGTGTAGTGATTGATATTTAAAACAGGTTATAATCCTCTTATTCTTTATAGGTATGCTTTTATAATGGAGATATATTATACTATTGTTGAAAAATATATTTCTATGAAATATGCAGTATCCCAATCCTACTTTTGTTTTATTATGCAACCTTTCGCTTTTATATATTTCATATTTCCTTATCACTATGGCATCAATAACAAACATCTCTTCCTTCTCACAAAAAATATATATATCATATATATCTGAAAACAGTTAATTGTAATTCAGCCTGCGCCTGCGCCGGCCATGAACCCGTGACATATGCTTAGTGATATCATTCTGTTGACCGGTCGCAACTGATCGCCATAAGTGGAATTTGATTTTTTTTTCAACTCAATAAAATAAGATTTACATATTTGTTTTGATGACATCATACATGTTATAAAATATCAAACATGTTTCGCTTGTTGTAGATAAATATCGAATAAGAATTTATATAGCTGACGTTTTTAATTTTTTATAAAAAATAAGATTTAATAAGTAACAATCATAATAATTAGCTGATTAATTTAAAATGCACAGCGAATCTAATTGTAATGAATTCATTTATTTTTTCCATTTTAATCCCGTTCATGCTAACAATTTTTGTTATTTAATAAATCCGTCATTCTAATAAAAGTTTATTTCAAAAGATGTGCAAGAAGCAAAAATATTAATAAATAGCACTCGGGTTTGAGTCGTTAGACAAGTGATACATGGTATTGTGCCTAAAAATTTTAGGTTATTAACGCGGTGTTAAAAAGTACTAACAGCCAGTAATCATTCTAAAACGTCGACCTAAATTAAAAGAGAAACAGCAGTGATCGAACCGCAGTAATGAAAGTTTAATATAATTTGTAAACACAGCCGCATTTAATCACTGAATCATTATGCTAATGTTGCACTTACAGGCTGAAGTTAGTGATCAAACAGATAAAAGATAACATTTGTTTGATTATGATGAAAAGTACAGCATTTTAAAGACTATTTTAAATTAACCGCAATTTTTTCAGCGAACTGATTTTCAAAAGTATACAATTTTTTAAAATAGGATGACTAAAAACTAAGATAAGGTATAATATATGGTCTACATAAAATCCTTAAATAATAATTTACTGATGCTGTTTATACATGGACGAGTGTGTTTCGGATGATTTTATAATAATTCGGTATCTTAGAGCTGCTCTCATAACATACCCAAAAGCTTAAATTTGTTTATTAGAATAATTTTGTCACAATACTACTAGCGGTACTTCTCTGTTTCACACGTTTTGATTATATGTAGACATGATGATAAGGACGAAATAAAAAATAAATAAGAAATCGGTCGGTGAAACAGACGGACAAAAATTAAATATTGTATTCCATTTTAGGTCCCATATAAACATGCCTTGCATCTAGAAAAATTACATATTTTGAAATAAGACGAAAAATTATGAACAGGGTTTGCTGCTTAGAGTCATAAAATTGCTTTTTGCGTGGACCTGTTTATCAACAGACAGGTTTGACACTTGTTATTAAATATATTGGTTCATATAAAATCTTTTACAGATCATCTGCTTTCTAATTACATAAGAAAACATTTATAAGATTCATTCAAAGTGTTGCAAACCTTTAACTACATCGGTGACAAGTGAAAGCCTCCATCGAAAGCTGCCGAAATCCTCTTTCATTGAAGACGTAATTACCGTAATAATTACCTCAAAAGAGTCCAAAATTACAACATTTCTTTAAATCACTATTAGGCTGTGAGAATTCAGAAAGAAATGTTAAGTGCCTTCCCACGGAATATAATACATTGTTGAATATTTTTATTAAGGTTTGTATGGAATTTTAATATTTCAAGTGGTTAGATAATTGAAAATTTGTGGTGCAGGGATTTTTTTTGGTTAATGGCGGTTCAAACGGGCGCCATGAACTTAGAGGTACAAAAAAAACCGTAATGCGACTTACACGATCAATTATTTTGAATTTTTAACATGATCTCATTAGTTTCACTTTTAACAATTTTTAACATACTTATTTTGAAGTGTCCAAATAAAACTTTGAGTGTCTATAAGTAGGGCAAATAACAAATTATTTTCGTATCTAGGAGATGATCTAACATGGAGTCAGGAGCCAAAGTATTATTTAATTTCTTGTTAACGCCTTACATGGGTTATATGGTTACAAAATATCCGTATTATTACGAAACAATGTGTTTTATTGTGAAGCTGTGTTCAGACCAACCTCCATATTAATAGTATAGAATGTGCGTTGGAAAGCCTGAGACAACTTTAGACATTTATGGACAGAAAACTGTCTTCAACAGGTCGAGTTTTCACTGACTTTCACGATAAATATGTAACGTATTACTACCTAGTTATGTTAAAAAGGGTTTTCACACTAAAATGTGGTACCTGCGCGAGGTTTGCAAGTCTTATACTTATCTTAATAAGAAACTTCGTATGTGCATAAAGCCGTTTTAAGCGCTCCCTGCTATCATAATATATTGACGTGCCATCTATATTTATCACCAAAATAAATTATGTCTTTAACTATACCAAATTACATATTATATACCTAATTCAAAACGTTTCTAAGTAGTTGTTTATTTAAAGGTAATATTATTAACTTAATGAGTTTCTTGGTATGACAGAATACACGAGTAATTTCAAGTAAATTACGACAATATTGATAGAATGTAAACATTAGAAAATATCTATCGAATTTTAGTTTGTGCATACAATAATTGTCTGTCATATAATATTTTACGACTACAAAAGCGCTTAAGCTAATCGATTGATTGAATTAACTTAAGAATGATTCACTACTAATACATGACTAATACGACTCAAGAATTACCAATTTACGTTACGTAAGGCGTCACCTGTGATTACTTAATAAACTGCAGTAATGCATGGTGTTTACATAAATCGCTCATTGAATATTAAAATTAAATCTAGTTTGTTATATTTCGATACCCTGTAAATGTAAAATATAAATTGGCCCATAGCGCATCGTTAAATTTTTAATAATGTCTGGCGGCTGAAGTATTACCTACCATATATTAAATCTGGTATTTGTTATAAATATTTTAGTCCTGTTATTTCAGTGAAAATATTTAATGTGTTTTTCAAAATGACTTGCATTATACCTCGCGACATCAAATAAAAATTAAAAATCATGGCGAATTGAAACTTTGTATCTTAAAATTTACTTATAATAAACAAGGAACATCACCAGGGAATAGGAAGGTATAATTCTAATATTAGTTTTTATTAAAATCCTGTTGTAAAGTTCTAAACACAGCAAAAAGCTTAACCAAAGTTTGGTAAAGTTCAACGATTGACAAAAAATGTTATAAAAACTTATTTTGTGATTTGAGTCACGTTCTTGCATAAGCTTGTACATAAATAATGTTTTATTTGATAACTTGAGGTAAACGGACGAACAACTTCTTTTGCTTAATAAAATTAGTCACGACGTTTTTAACATTAGAGCTTTTTATAACCAAGTTTACACGTTAAGATATTTAACGAAATACTCTTAAATAGTGCAAGAAAGATGAAGTTTACTTTTTTGCTTACTTCACAATGTTACGGTTTTTGTTAGTTTTTATAGATTATATATGATATTCGTAAAGCTAAAACAAATAGACGTTAATATAGATTAGAAATTGAGCTTTAAAAATAGTTATAATGTGTAGTATTACAGTACTGGTTTTTAATGAATGTTAAGAAATTTTAAAAGTAATTTTATTTGAAGTTTCAGTGCTTTTAGCTAATGAATTTGCTACACTGTTTAAATTCTGTTTAGAACTACGATATATTTCTTAATATTCAAGCATTACAAATTATAAAGCAATGTAAATTATCTGACCCATGAATATTATATCTACGAGAGATCTGAGCGAGAATCTGGCGAAAATAGAGCCAGCTACTCTTTTAGTACAATCTAAGAACATCGCACTATTTCCACTCTATGAAATTTGTGCTCAATTTTATAAATACTAACAACACAAGATAAAGTTAAACATATCTGACATTGAAGCACATAAAATTTCAAGGCACGTTTTGAAGTATTTTTTTAATGAATACTATTTAAATTTACATTAATTGTGCAAGTAATCTGCCTAATTAGACGGGTCATACAAAGCACCTGCCATAGGAATGTTGGTTGACATTAAGCTTTCGAAGACTTAACGAACGTGATATGATCGTGTTTTTAAAATTAATTCTGAGAATTTTTAAAAAGGTCATAATAACTTGATGTACAGTAAAACAAAGCTAGTGTTATGTCTACAAGAGTTCATATTTCATTGTGAAATCGGAATGTTTTAGAAATAAAAAAACATATTTAAACACCTTTCTACCCAGTAGTGGATTATGCCAACAAAGCGTGAAACTAGCAAAAAAGGTAAAACAACTATATTTTATAATTATTAATATTCTATAAAGCGCCTATAAGACTTCGATTTGATTACACAACAAATTGAATGTATTTTTTAGTATTGCCTTTTATATAACGATTCACTGCTGTAATTATTCTATTAAAATATAATTTATTTTATTCTATTAAAATATAATTTATTTTATTTTAATAGAATAACTATAAGTAATTATTTAATGAACTATCCCAAAGATAAACTTTTTTAATCTACTAAGTTTAGGTCAAAAAGTTTTATAAACGAAATCAGTGGAGTTCTACAGAATCTGTAAGCAGTTCACAGTTGACATCTTGTCAAATCGAGAGCAAATGGCTGGCATCGAATAACTGAAGGTTAACATAAATGTAATTTCTGATCGTTAAGTAAAGATTATTGCAAAATAATGTTACAATTATTGGACTTGACCGAAATATTAAACTTTTTATGCGTTACCTTGTAAAATAAATGATTTTACTTAATTGTTTGACCCTTTCTGATTAAATTAAAAATTTCTGTTAATGAATTTATACTACTAAATTAAATGCTTTTCTGAAATATATTTTTATTGTTGATCGTGAAAACGGAAATGCAAAATGAAAATTAATTTCTATTCCCGATATATACAACACTTCAGGTCTTGCAAATAATATCTTATATTTTATCCGGACCATGACTGCACAAAATAAATGGCTTTACAAGTTTTGAACCTAAATTCCAATACAAAGTAGCACTTGGAATAACTTTAACTTAACGTTAGTAAACTGTGGTTCTGACCAAGCCCAACTTATTACATTCCCTTCACGTGCATGTTATTGAAGGTATACAATAGTTTAACCAATTTAGCGTGGCGCGCCTACATCTATTGTTTAAATATTCAAACAATACAGTATGTTGAATTGTTATGGCAACCCAAATAGAATAAAAAGTAAAAGGATGTGCTTATGAATGCCACATGTGTTGTACTTTCACTCATTTTTGATTATTTACTAACATAAGTAGCCGTACGTAAGCAATTTCTTAATTCATGTTTAATAATCAGGCAAAATTACGATAATAGAGCAATAAGCGGACATATTTTTCAGATCTTCTTATAAGTCGCCGCGATTACGAATTATAATTTACTAGATGACCTGGCTAGTGGCTACGCGTCGCTGTGGCTAAGGTTTTTGTTAAATTAAACTTTAACGTGCTTTAACACAGCGCCATCTATTCAATACCTAATCGATTACGTCAACGGATATTGTCATCTGTCAGAATCGTTTGGAGC
>JAOSYY010000007.1:12002267-12023006 GCA_025727935.1 Hebomoia glaucippe
CCCCCAATTTTCACCCCTCTACAGTCAACCCCTATTATTATGTGGCAAAACGACGTTTGCGGGGTCAGCTAGTTTTTATATATGAAAAGGCATTGTCTAACTTGTTACGGTATTTTATAGTATTATGTACGACGAGAAAATCGATTTTTCAGCCTCTAACCATAAAAGCGACAATACTCCATAAGTTTTTAGCTTTAAATTTTAAAAACACGAAACTTCAACGGAACCAGACTCTTTTTATATTGTAAACAATATTAGTTCCGTTAAGTACAACACAATGATTTCCACCTTTTTCCCCGTTTTCTATCGCGATCGACTGACTTATTTGGAGATGTGAGCGATAACAATATTTTACACGAACGTGTCGTGCCAACACATCACGCTTCCATATTAGATAATAGAATTTCTAGTTTTCGTCATTGTATTTTTAACACGTTTTTTATTGGCTTCATTGTATTAATAAACTTACGACTCTCATTATTAACAATTTCCATATGTTACGTGTTTATTGAGGCCACTGCTATAAAAATTATCATAGATGTATTTTCTCTTAGACCACCGCTGTGTCATTATTATAATCTAGTTTCAATCTAGCATTCAAACTATTATTATAGCTGTTTATCTAACTAGATATATTGTAGGTATTTACTTACAAATTATATGATAACGATGTAGATGCATCTAAAACTATCTTATTATATCTAGTAATTATTGCCTTGTGGTAAAACAAATCCGGCTAGAAATACAAAATATAACTAAAATTTATGTACTCCATTATAACACCCAAATTTATGGGTGGCGAACGCTTCATAAACTATATTGTGTTTCAAATTCAATTAAAAATGAAAAACCAAAAGCCTAATTTTTACTAACTTGCGGTTAAAATCTGGCTCGTTAGGACTATTCATTGTGATTATGGAATATATCCACTATTCACAAATTGGGTAATGCACATTTTTGTACCTTTTTTATTCGCCAGGCTTTGAAACTAGTATCATCGATACTAAAGCGATCTCATACTCCCTTGAATCATAAAAACCGAAAGAGTCTTACCTACTTACTACATATTCGTACGCGTCATATATACACAAATCCTTCTTATGTTTTCTCAACGATACGATAATTATAATCAGTATAATTTGAAAAACTTACGTTCAAATCAAATCCGCTGGTGATCCATGACCGTCTACTTAGTAGACCTGTCACATACTTCCTCCGCCATTTAGCTAACAATCCGTCATTACTCCTCCTCCGTTTTGAATGACGACTCACAACGTACCGGTCCATTGTCCCTGCTCACTAACCATTTAATAAACACCCACCACTGTTAAACTAGCGATGAAAGAAGCGATGGGTGCACCCAACAGACGCGATATTACTAAACAGACAAAAAACTTAAACGCGATATGTTATATAAATTAACGCTAATTCTGACGAATATGAATAAATAATACAGAGTTAGAAAGTTATCTGTGGCATTTTTTTTTAAATTGTAGTGCCTTTTGGCGCGATTCTTTCAGGGACGTCCGCGCTGTCCTGTGACTAAATTTACATGGCCAATAATATACTTTACACTTATTGTTACCTTATTTGTATTACGGTATGTTGGAACGAATACGGCCACGTGATTTGAATGCAGTGGTTTCGAATGGCATCAACTAAATCGGACAATAGATCACTCGATATGCGTCGCATCGTTTGTCCTCTATGTAAGTAGGTAATTTTCTTCGCCTAAATTCTTAGCCAAGGACGCCATATTTATTAGAAACATTAATAATCTTCTTTATTGAAAACTATTTCTAATTCTAACGATTTGTATAAATATTGTTATTGTATTATTCACAGTTCTATTAAATTTATGTAAGTAAATAAATAACTTTAATAATTATAATATCAAACAATTTTTGTACAGTTAAATCTTGTTTTTTTTTCAATTAATTAAAATTTAAAGGGTTTTACGTTAAACTGTGTACCGATTCGCTATAAAATTTAGAATTTGACAATAGGGTGGATAATTTGATAATAAAATATACTAACATAACATAATTTAATTAATAAGAAAATATAATTTGTTTATTATCTTTCTAACCTTGATGGGCTCATATTGTGAACAATGGTAAGAAACAAATGTGCTCGATACCCGGCGGGGCTGACATTGATGAATACATATATAAACAATGAGGAATTATTTAAATTCCATCTTTCTAATTATTGAGCAGTTGCTCTCATATAATATATATATATATACTCTTCATATAATATAGTCGCAAAAAGTTGAATTTATTTAGAATAAATGATAAATATATCATTCAATGTTATAATACTTTATATAAAATAGAAAGTACACGTATCGTTTAACTGTTCCTATTAATTAGAAAATGAAAAACAATTTTGCAAATTGTGACTTTGCCTTATTTTTTTAATAGGCGCTTTATGCTATTTCTTTCTTTTCAATCTAAACCTTATATGAAAGTTGATATCAAAAGTGAATTTTTTAACTTATCAATTTTTTATTCACTGTAATTTAAAAATTTCTAAACTACATTTATAAGGTTATTGTTATCTACATCTGTCTTTGTTTCTATTATCTATAATTCAAAACTATAAATATTTGTAAGGTCAAAATGTCAAAGCCAAAGTTAGACAGTGATGGTTTTCAAATAGTTTCCTCTAAGAAATCTTTTAAAAATAAATCAACTAAAGTACCGAGAGAACCGGTTAACTTCCATATAGTGGCTAATAATATTGATATTGATAAATCTTATGAGTATGTATGCGTATAAAGGTTTTTCTTTTGTTCTTTTTGAGGTTACCTTTAATTAATTAACAATATTTTCAGGCAAATTGTATCCGCTATCGCTGTTTTAAAGGATTCCCAATATCTTAAAGACGTAATTAAATCCGTGAGTAACGTTATACTAGATCAAAATGTTGTTGAATTTATCTGTTTTGGTTTAGGTCACGTAGGACAGTGCAGTATTTCAAAATATCAATTAGCGCTGTTATTGTGTATAAAAGAAACGTTAAAGATAAAAAATGTTCTTATTCACGATCCTGTTTTTAGTCCTCAAGAGTGTAATTTGTTGAAACGATTTAATTTAACACTAATCGAGAAAAATAATGAGGGAGGTTATGTAATTTCAAAACAGGGTATAACATTAGCCTATTTTCCGCACTGTCCTAAACAGTTGACTAACAATTTTCTCTGGAGCAACTGGAGCTTAAATTTGAAGAATTGCATTCTTATGTGTAATAGTTTTAATTCGCTTATAGAAAATCACTTAAATCGAATTGTATCAGAAACAGTACCATATATTCATAAAATATACCCATACACTACTGTGGTATCATTGAATAACAATTTTATATACAAAGATATTTTTAATGATACTGCAATTCATTATTTTTCAAATGAAAAATTAGAATTAGTACCTTCAGATTTTTGGTTAAATAAAGAAAAGCCAGAGTATAATGAAACTGAAGAATTTATTACATCTCTTATGATTGAGAAGTTGAATATTGTTTGAAGGTCTGAATCATGGCATCTACATCATCCAAACCTGCATTAGCCACTCTTCGCCAGCTCTTGTCTGAACTTCGTAAGCAAAGCTCGACACCTAAACTTGCTGAGAATCAAATGGCAAGGTACATTTTAAACCAATACCGTAAATATCAAACAATGGACCAGCAACTCTGTAAAGCTGCAGATGAAATGCATTTTAAAGCAAAAAGTTATTGTGAATATCTTCAGAGCTTAAGAAGGTATAAAGAAATCAATGCAGAGTTTAAAGGGAAAGGGGAACGAAGCATAGAAGAAACAGCTAATATGGTTGGCTTTAAAATGCCACATGATCCCAAGTAGTGCTTTTAAAGTCCCCATAAATAGGAAATATAGTTAGGTTAATAATGTACATAGTTTTTAGAAACATATAATTAATGATAGTGGGTTAGACTTAAAAAGGTAAATTTAGATATTAAATACCAACTGTTATTGTTATAACTGTTCAATACCAATGCTGAAGGTAAATTTCCAATGAAACATAATATATGTAATAAACAAGAACAATAAAACCATCATCTATAATTATTTGTTTATTATTTACAAAATTATTATACTTAATTTTTCAACATGCATATATTTTCAAGTACAGTCACAGATCAAAAAATATTTATGAATCTTTATTAATATAGCATTTTAAAAAAGACTCCTCTCTGTGCGATAAAAGTATTTTATCTTGATTTCATGTAAATCTATAGGATATTTTTATTGAGTATATTGCTTTTCAATGAGTTTTGCAATAGTTTGAAGCTGCATATTACTGGTTCCTTCATATATAGTACCAATCTTGGCATCTCTATAGAATTTTTCCTGTGGGAAGTCTCTGGTAAAACCCACTCCACCCATGAAGTCAATACATTTGGATGTTAAGGTTTGAGCAATTTCTGTAAAGTTCAAAAAATAAAATGATTAATGATTCTCTGTGTTATAACATAATATAAATATTTTAATAACATAAACCATTAAAGAGTATTAGGTTTAAAAATCATGAAGTATGAAAATGTAATCTATCTATGTTATAGTCCACTAATGACCAAACGTGTTTGTGTTCCTGTAGGATGATTTAAAGGCTGACTAACCTGAAGCATAGTATTTGGCCATGGCGGCTTCCTTAACGAAGTCGATACCGTGTTCCTTCAATCTCGCTGCATTGTAAGTGAGCAGACGCGCCGCCTCTAATTGTGTATGTAAGTGGGCCAACTGGTAGCTTACACCCTGTACCATAAGTATGTTATTAGAAAAAAAATTGATAATTTTACTGTATCATAAGTAAATTAAAGTTATTATACATGCATGATACTGAATAATTTGTTCAGAACGTGGAATTATTCTTGATTTAAAGATGTTGGTAGTTCATGTTATATAGATATTGTCTCACCATCCAAGTGCTAGACATCTTTTGAAATAAAATAGAGTTGATACAGTATCTTTTTCTATTTATGCAATTTAATACTTTATATTGAATAAATCTATGGGCCTAAAAATGTCTTACTGAATAATTAGGTTTTAAGCCATTTTAATGTATAACCTGGTAAGCAAATATTTTGTTTCCGAATTGTTTCCTCTCGAGCGTGTAGGGTATGGTCGCATCCATACAGCCTTGGCACAGCCCGATCATCTGTGCTGCAATGCCTATTCTACCCTCGTTTAGGAAACCCGCAGCATATTTATATCTACAAATGATAACTGTAACTGAGCAGTGGAACCTTTTATAAGTATAATTTATTTAATAAAGATTCTGATAATCTTCAGATCAGATTATTTTTGATGTAAAAAGTCTCTTGCTATTTTTTATATTCATACCCTTTTCCATATTCTCCTAAGATGTTTTCTTCCGGTATTCTAACGTTGTCGAAGTGCACCATGCAAGTTCCGGAGGCCCGAATGCCTAATTTGTTTTCGGGCTTTGCTACGCTTAATCCCGGAGTTTCGCGGTCTACTATAAAACAGGTTATACCTTTGTAACCCTGAAACAATAAATTTTGATACTTGATACAGCTTCAGATTTAAAAGAAATATTGTTTTTAACTGCAAACAGCCAAGCGTTATATCCATATATTGATTACGAGCTTATGGAGTTTATGCAAAAACTCATATTTATTGTTTTCTTTACAATACGGTTATTACTCAACTATGCCGTTTAATAAGTACTCGTAAAGATAAATAGACTACGTAATAGATATCAAGTGTATTCATTAAAGAAAGATTTTACGAATCATTTAATATGTTCGCATATGACTAGTGTACCTACGAACAATGACAATTGTAAAAAATATTTCGTGACTTTCATTTGGATCATATTGTATTCCACTTGTAATTATAAGAATCCGGAAATAAGTCAAATTAGTTAAGGTTAGCTTCACAAAGAAATAAGATTTATATTCTATATTGACGTGATTCTTTAATAGAATACTAATACTGATAAAATGAAACTTAAACTCAATATGGCTGCAATTATCTATTAATAAGTAATAGTTGTATATATTAGTTTTTGTATAAATGCGTCAACTTGGAGAAAAACATGTTTGTTTGGAGTAATATTACTTTATAACAAAGTATATATAAATTTAAGACGTAATTTAATTTTACATTTCTTGTTAAAGCGTGCAATACATTTTCATATGAAGGAATGGATTCGTTTTTCAATTTTGATTAATTTATAACCAATATCTTTTATAACTATCATCAAAACCATTAAATTTTTTATCGTATAGACTTGCTTTTACATTGAGGTAATACAAGTGTACTCCTTGTGGAAATTTTTAATTACTGTTTTAAAATATTTCCCGAATGGAAAAGTGTATTTGGTTGTAATCAATTTTTATACAGGTGGCAACTGCAGGTTGCTTAAAGAAAAATATGTATATACAAATTTGAATGATAAATAAATAATTACCTTCGAAGGATCAGCATTGGCCATGACAAGAAATACACCAGCTACGTCAGAATTGGAGATCCACATTTTAGAGCCGCTGATAACATACTCTTTGCCATCTTTCTTGGCGACTGTCTTCAATGAAAACGCATCTGATCCTGAAGCTGGTTCCGTTAAACAGAAACTACCAGCCTAAAAGATAATTTTATAAACTGTTGGAAAATTATTAAGTGAATTCTTGAATTAAAATAAAGCATTTAAATTTGAAGTCAAAACTATTTTCTGGTTAGAAAGTAATTAGAATAGCCATTTGTTACAGAAAACATACTGCGTTTTTAGTACTTCAATTGAAATCTAAAATTACAATTTTAGTTTCTAATATTTACAAGGGATATGAAAGTGAATTTTCGAAACTTGAAAATCAGTTTAGATAATTTAGGCAATATAAACAATAAGATTAGTAGAAATTATAAAAGTACTCACATATTCCGTACATAACTTTGTCAAGTATTTTTTCTTTTGTTCCTCCGTGCCAAGTTTCATAAAGAGTGAATTAACAAGTGTGTTATGTATGTCTACGTATGCCGCAACGGCCGGGTCCACTCGGGAGAGCTCCTCAACTACCAGCATCATTGTGAGGAAGCCGCAACCTGATCCACTATATTCTTCTGGTGTTTCTATACCCATAAGCTGAAAATTACACATAAATTATTGTCTCATAGTCTTATATAAGATTCAATATTTTGTATAATATATTGTATATAATGATAATAGGGCCTCATATCTTAAAGGGTAGGCAAACGAATCTTTTTTCCAGCCACTAGCATGTATAGAAAAAAAAATTGTGCACATAATGCTTTTATCAGAATTTGGCAAGTAATCTTAGTAGATTAAACTTAAAAATAAGTGTCATCATTATTTATTTTTTAATGTAATCATTTTTATATTACAAAATCTATATAATATTTACCATATTATCTCTATCTACCTAACTATATCTGATTTTTAGTTAGGTTTCTCTTTACTTACACCATTGTCGAAGAGCATTTGTCTAATTCCTTCATCAATTTTGTGTTCATCTTCCATTTTTTTGACTAATGGCGCTATTTGATCTGTAGCGAGTTTTCTAACTGGAATTTAAAGATTATTTTCAAAAGATTTCCTACGATGATAAAATTTAAATACATTTATATGCATGTTAGACTTCATATGATTGAAGCCTAGCAAAACGCTGCGGTGTCACCGACGTTTCATTTATGTATTAGACATTATTTGTTGTGTTAATAGATTTTTTTCTTTAAATCTCAAATATCCAAGCGTTTGGCCACGTTGCTTCTGATGATATGTGAACACGTGGCTTATGGGGGAGTACGTTTGGCTATGAGCCTATTCATTCTCCTTGTGCATTATGCTGTGAAAAATGTGAGAAACGTAATATCGTTTCACTGACTGAAATTGTCTTGAACGGAACTTATAAGTACACATCGCCATAGATTAGTATATAATTTCATACTTTAATTTTTTACATGACACCTTGGTTTAATAAACAAGAGTAAGTTCTAAGTTCCTTCTTATATATTTAGAAATATGAATTGCATGCATTTAAGGGTTAAGTTAGTTAAAAGATAGAAAATATTGATTCAGTCGTCTAATGGATTACTGTAAAAAATAGGTATACAAATAACAACTGTTTTTATTTTAATTGCAGGACAAACGTGAACTTAGAATTAATTTTAAAACCTAGAATATATTTTGTATATACATTGCACCATATAGAATGTTATTAAAGCAGTATTTGTACGAAATTTACTCATAGTAACTGAAAATTGAGTATTCAACGCAGATAAGGCATTGTTATGAATTGATAAGATATACATGTTGCGTAATTATCATAATACAAACAAAAGTTTAAATATTTGTTTATCTCTTATTTTTTTCTAGAATATTTTTTTAGAATTCTTATATAGCTTTATAAAATATTCTATATCTAATTAACTAATATTTTCAAAAAAATATAAGTACCTAAACTTATCTATGTAACCTAATGTCTCTCAAATTATTCAAATATACAAATTAGGTACCTACTATTAAATGCCGACCTTGCGCAAATGTGGGTGTGTCTTTAATTATAAAATGTAAGTATATTAAATTTCTAGAGCTCTTTTCCACCTAAAGATTGACAAAATGATGTATACTGGGCACGGTCTAATGAGATGACGAGTATACATATATGTATATAACGAAGAATTTGAGTATGGGTTGGTATAAGAGAAAAGAAAGACGGAAGAATTTGAATATAGTCGTACGTCTTATATCTAGTAGCGTCCTTATTATCTATTACTTAATGAAAGTTCCGTCAAAATGGGTCCCGGCTTAAAATAATCTTTTATCATCTAGACTATTTTGAAATATGTCAAAAATTACATGTCTTAAAAATAAAAAGTTTAAACTTTTTTGAAAATGTAAACCAGTTCCGGATTCACTTGAAAGACACAAAAAAATTTCATCAAAATTAGACCAGCCGTTTAGAAGGAGTTAAATTACAAACGATCATGGAAGATTTATACTAATATATAAATATCTGTTTATTAAGATCAATAAATGCCAGATATTTCTGCCCTATTGTAGCAATTCTTTTAAGCATTATTTGAATATAGTTACATATCGTTAATGTGTGTAACTAATGATGACCTTGTTCGCACTAAAATAGGTATTTGTTACTTCAAATGCTTGTCGTGTATGCGTATATGCGTCTTATTTGCATAAGGCTTATCAATTGTGTTTTTAATAGAAGTTGAGGTATCCCTACATAACCATTTACCTATAAATTTAAAAGTGTAGGACATTTTTATAAAATTTATTGAAATATTTATAAATGTTAAAACAGATACAAGTTAACAACTTGAAGTAGAAAGTCTAGAAGACAAAAATGTTTTTTTTTTCAAAGGATACCATTATTGTTAGTTCGTACAATTGGCTTTTAAAGCTAATCGGTTTTTTAAATTACGACAAAAGTTATTTATATGTTTAAGACGCAAAAAGTGTCTGTTACTTTAAAAAATATGGCCATAATAATAAATACAATCATATCTATACTAATATTATAAAGCTGAAGAATTTGTTTGTCTGTTTGAACGCGCTAACCTCTGGAACCACTGGTCCGATTTTAAAAATTCTTTCAGTATTGGATAGTACATTTATCGAGAAAAGCTATATGCAATAGGCTATGCTATATTTTCATGAAAAAAACATAGGGATCCTTACGAAAAGTCCCATAGTGTAAACCAAGGTGTAAAAATCGAAATGAACGCGAGTGAAGCCGCTAGCAGAAGTATATTATAATAATTATCAATAATGTTATCTTTCAGTAGAAATATAGTTATTTACAGCATAAAACCGTCATTATACAATTTATCAAAAATTGCGTTTTAAGCTTCGTCATTGTTGAATTTCTCTCTTAAATTAACTGTTTATTATATTCATATAAGAATAACATTATATTGTTATCAAATGGCCAGATCGTGTAAGGCCAACAATCAATAAATAGAATTAATAGCCAAGAATGACAATCGCCTACATTGGTTACTAAATCCGATATCGGCCATGTAATAATAGGCAAATAAAATAGATCAAATGTCTTATTTAGTCCAAATAAGACTTATAGTGTCAACTGTCACGTTATGCCCAACATTATAATATGTACATATTATACAAATCTCATTTTAAAAATAAAGCTGCCTGTTTACTTCTGATAACAAAAACGGCAGTTGTCTTATAAGATTTTATTCAGACAATTAGATAGATAACTCAATGAATATATATATACTTTATACACTTTAATTCGGAGAATGAGTTTCTCAGAATTCAAGGTAGGTAGGTAGGTAATTAATGAAATAATAATATAAGCAATCCACCGTACCAAATAGATTTCTTATTCTATGAAATTTTACAGGGGACTTTATAAGATTCTTTTAATCAGTATATTTTTCATTTTTGGTATTAGACCAAGGAGTTGTTGCAATTTGAATAAATATCAGGGTTATGAAACATATATTATATTTTTAATATTTGAGTAATAAAGTAAATTATCATAATATTTATAATATTTACAAGGAAATAAAAATAAATTTAACAGAGATATAGCATTGGAGTGTTTATGAAGGAAATGTTAAAACCGGTTTTAGAGACGTCGGTCGGTTAGTTCTCAAACTATGTCATAATATATATGTACACAGTCGGGGCTTTTTAAAACCATTTATTAAATAATATATTACAAAATGTTATATAATTGACAACATATAATAGATGATACGATATTTTATGAATAATAAATATTACTAAATTTTTATATGTAATAAAATGCGATGTTGTAACTTACTCGTTTCCTTCATGGCCAGTTCATCATCAGTCAGCATGGTTAAAGGTCTTGGCCCCTCTGTGCTGTATTTTTGAGACTTTCCAGCGACTACAAGTGGTGCTCGCCATTGCTCTAAAATCTGCAACAGGATGTTTGATATTTAAAATCACATTATTTCTTTTCGCTTCTAACGACAATTTTTTATATCCAGAAGTAAGATTATTTAATATTTTTTGAGCGTACCACTGTAAAATAACTTCACATAATATTATCACACACCTTATTACCGACACGTCGTAATGGGAACATTTTGTTTTATTATTTTATTTATGCGAGTGCGCACGATCGTCGCGACTCTGAGCTGAACCGGAATGCAAGCCGTAAGGCTAGCTAACTTCTGCTTGAATTCAAATGATGTCGATAGCACTCATTATCTCATTCACGCAAAGATAAGTTCTGTTATTTGATTCTTAAATCGATTGTAAATTCGCATGATGATATTTATTATAAGAAACCGTAGAGTTATTTTGATTAGAAAATGTAACTCGTAAAAGGCCTCGTATGTTTTAAAGAATATACTTAAGTTGCTTATTCTTAAAAATTAATAATGAATAGGTGAGTATATGTATATTAGAAATGAAATAGTGTATATAATATTAAAAATATATAAAACCAATAAGCTGCTTATTCAGGTGTTTGTGTAATTGTTCGTTGTAAAAATTGCAAAAGAGAATCGAAAACCTTCCATGATTCTATTTTGTTTAAAAGTGTGGAAATCAGAGTTCTTATTTAATTTAGATGTTTTTAATAAGAGTTTGTGTTTTTATTAGATACTCAACTATACAAAACGAACGAATACATTACAATGAATTTGATAGGTACAGAAATAAGCGAATTCTAATGTAATTGACATATCACAAGTATCAGCTAATACATAACTTTAAAGGTGTTTTGGTGTATTATTCTAAAAATGCAATATTTCTTTTTTTTGTGTTACCAATTTAAAAGCTGTGTTTAGATAACGACGTTTTAATTTAATATTGACGAAAGAATTAAACACTTAGCGAAAGATACCGCTTTTTTGGTTATAATTTTCTAATTCAGTGCAAAGCAACCTACACAGGTATTAATTTAAGCCTCATATTTCTCTGTACATATTTCAGCAAGGAGCACCGACACGCCTATAGCAAATAATGAATATATATATGAAGTTGTACATCATAGTGTGACAATTTTAATTAACTGCTCTAGAAAAAATATCATTTTTGAGATGTGTTACGTTGATGCAGATATTGTAATAGTGATATTTAAATATTTCAAATAGATAAAATATATTTCCTTTAAATAATATGCTATTTAAGTTAAGAAATAATTTAGGGTATAAAAGTTACTTTGATAGATTTAAAAATAAATTAAATCGTGCGTGTAATGAAACGACATCCGGATTGAATGTTGGCGCTCATTTCTATAATGTTCTAGAAACCTACAGAAAGAAACAATGTTGCCAAATATTAAAGTTTCCCAAAAGTAATGAAAGCGTTTACAACAACTATCTCAGATTAAGTGGATAAATTAAGATTTATGCAAATGATAAAATTAACTAAAATAACAAATCAAATAAAAGGCGAAAGAAGTCAACATTCAATGAATATTCTAGTTCTAGTATCCAAATTTAGTGTAAACATGTACATTTAGGCTAATATTAACATTGCCCAAAAGTAAGAGTTTCATATGGAAAGTTACATTTTCAGATATGTTTTGAATACCTTAACATTTCATTTTTGGGATTTTTAAATTCCTTTAACTTTATTGTCAAATTTAGTATTTCTGTATATGGTAACACATTTCTTTTCTGTCAAGGTGACGGCTAGATAGCTCTATTAATGCTAGAATTTGACTTTGGTCGCAAATTGCACGACGTTTCTCGAAAAGTGCTAATCTGCTTGCGAATTGAATGGTTTTACATGCTGAATGAAAGTTATCAATAACTTTTCTGAAAAAACTAAATACATTTCTCTTAAATAAAGTGAACAGTGCCATTAATACACTGCTGTTATATCTACAAAGTTTGAAAGGCCGCACGACTTCTGTTATATTTTATAGTGGTACACGAAAAAGTCGCAAATCATTGCATACCTCGTGTTTCTATACCGTGTAAGAAATGGCTAAATGGGGAGAAGGGGATCCTCGTTGGATCGTTGAAGAACGTCCAGACGCCACAAACGTCAATAACTGGCATTGGACTGAAAAGAATGCAGGTCCATGGTCCAAGGATCGTCTTAAGGAGTTATTGAATAACTTAAAAATAGCGCAAAACGGTGTAGATTGTAAGATAACTGAAATAGAAAAGATTGATGGTGAAGCTTCTGCTAACAACAGAAAAGGAAAGTTAATATTTTTCTATGAATGGGATATTAAGTTGAAATGGGAAGGCCTGCTAGCGGGCGGTGCGGATAAGGTGAAGGGCGAGGTCCACATCCCGAATCTATCAGAGGAGAATGATGTCAGCGAAGTTGATGTGAGTATATATATTTTAACTTTTTATTCATAAACATACCATAAAGCATTGATACAACCTATGAGATGTGGTTAACATAATAGCCTAATTATAGTGATAACTATTTTATTTTAGTTGATGTGGCCCTGAATTCATGTAAAATTGTCTTAAATTAATAGATGAGATTACTCCAAAAATTTGCCATTAATTTGTGTTATTAAAAATTTTTATCAATTACTAAAACAAAATTATAATTCATGTTTTTGAGTACTGTACTAATGAGGTATCAGAATTTTGTTTAATACCTAATTATTTAATCCTTAAATTAATATGTTATATTATTTAAATTATAGATAACCGTGACAATTAAAGGCAGTGGAGATGAAGCTCAGCGTGTAAAAGCCTTCATGCATAGTGTAGGAAAAGATGTAATACGTAAACAACTTACTGAGTACATCAGAAGTTTGAAAGAGGAGTTCTCTAAGGGCCTTATTTTACCAAAAAAGGGTGAACCACAAGTAAAACCAGATAATATCTCGACAATAACTAGTGGTTTTAACAAGAAAGTTAATATGGAACCCATAATAGCACCACAAAATAAGCAAGTTGGCTGCAAACTTGACACCAAAAGTATTGAATTAACAGAATCTTTCCAATGTCGTGCTCAAGAATTTTATGATGCAATGACTCGAATAGAAATGGTCACAGCCTTTACCCAAGGACATGTTAAAATGGAGGCCGAAAAGGGGGGGAAATTCTCACTGTTTGGTGGAAATGTGACTGGGGAATTTAGGGAGTTGGTGCCTGGCAAGAAAATTGTCCAACATTGGAGATATAAGCAATGGCCTGAACAGCACTTTTCAGAAGTCACCTTTAGTATTGAAGAAAAGGTTTGTTATTATATAATTAAAAAAATGCTCAGATATTGCTATTCAAAATTATTTTAGGGGACATATATATAACAAAACAAGATAGTAATATATATGTATATGAAATTAGTTATTATATTTAATTTATTCCTTTTACATAATATTATGCATTCTAATTGGCACTTGAAGCACTATGGATGTGAGGGACAAATGAGAAAGAACTTTTTGAATTGAGCCCTTATAATGAAAAACATCAGAAAGCTTGATCCAGAAATAAGGTTTCCTAAGAATGTAAGACTTGCGGGAAAGTGTGAGATAACATCTGGCAACAGTATACTGTGTGACTTTGGCTGCTCTCTTTGATTCCTCTGGCTGTAATTTACTGTGTTGCACATTCTTGGCTCAACAGACATCCGAGATGGACATTTTTATTGTTGATTTTGCCAAACGTGAGGTGCATTTCCTAATTAAATTTTTACATGACAACAAGAATCTCACGGATATTCATCATCAATAATTGGCAATGTTGTATGGCTAGAAGTATATTCTGGTTCAGCAGTATGCAAGTTGTACAAGAAGTTAAGTGTCCATTAGAAAGAAGTAACACAGACCAGAGATGTAGACACAATTTTAGTGAATATTTATCTCCCACCAGCCCAGTACATTTGCTCTAATTTAACAACTTTACCCCAAGTTTGAGGAGTATCAACATGTTGGCTTAGTTTTGGCGAGACGATGGCGTCAAAGAAGTGGTGACTGTTCTTCAACGGGTTGTTATGAAAATTACCATATTAAAATACTGCAATTGCAACAACATCTACAAATATTTTTAGAAAAAGAAGGCGATTTAGAGATGCATAGTTACTATTCTTTTTTACAGCAATGAAAATTTCTATGAGAATAAAATTTTTTGTCTATTTGTATAATTGATGGGAACCTTATTTCTGGACTGACCCTCGTAAGTAGGGGGCACTGAAATTTACATTTTTATACTTATTTAAGCACATTTACCATTTTAAAGCTATTTCTTTAACCAACATACACTTATAACATAGTGCCATTAAAATCACTTAGTTACTTAAATGTAAAAATGTGGCTATCATAACTGCTGACATTTTTGCAATTCTAATCAAAACTTTCTTTTTTTAGGAGGATCATACAATAGTAAGATTGAAACAGGATCTTGTGCCGTCTTCTGAAATAGATCAAACACGTGACAATTGGAAACGTTATTACTTTGAAAGTATCAAGAGAGCTTTTGGATTTGGTGCTTTCTTGTGATTTCTTACACTGACACGCTTAGATAATATTAGGTTTGTATTATTTATAATAAGATATTGGTATGTCACATTTAGTGTATATTTATTTTTATTATAGAAAAGTTTGAAATGTAAGAACTGATTAAAAAAATTTCCTTAGATAAGTCTCAGATAGTCATGTGTAGGGCTGATTGGTGTAGTACTTACCATGCTTTAACTATTTCAGGGACAATTTAACAAAGAACTGCTGAAAGTTATGTTCTCTGGCGGAATGCAAGTCATTTCTACACGCATCTGTGATTTATAACAATTATATCAACGGCAACTAGCTTTATAAAAATCAGAGTGAGTGTTCATTTTTACCATTTAACATAAGAAGATTAATAGAATTTTGTTTTATAAAATTAATTTATCCAATAAAAGTATATACCAGACAATGTTGTTTATAATAAATTAACTTATCTATTTGTATTGTATTCAAAAATTAGGTCCAATTTGTTACATTAGACATTTGAAGACCATATATACATTAAAAATATATCGGCATTTTTATTGATACAAGTTATTATTATTAAATTTTAAGTTGTAAATGTCGTGTTTAAAGGTTTAGGACAAGAAAGAATATTGTTCCATTTAGTTCAATGCTACATAAATCAGTTGTAGAAGAAAAACTAATCACTGATAGATATATATGGAATTTGTGTGAAGTTTTCTGTGACAAAACTTAGTATTTGTCAATATTTTTGTCACACGTTGCCGTTGATCCAGCCTGCTAATTAAACTTAGATTTGTGTATTGCTTATTTTCTTAAGTAGCTGATGAATGATGTTAACAATCTAATTTATGGGATTTCCAATAAATTATGTTAATTTATGAAGTTGTTTCATTTACAGCCATACTAAGTATTCGATATGAGGAACTCTTTTTTTAAAGTCAGCGTACGTGACTTAAAGAAGGTATGGGCAACCTTTTACAAGTTGAGGGCCAAATTTTATCGTGCAAATACGCTTGCGCGCTGCGTTTCGGAATATTTAGTGCATTTTAACGTATTTATAAGTACCTAATATAATATATTAATAAGTACCTAATGTAATATTTTTTTAATTGACTTTTTTCAAAATATCTCGCCGGCCTGTTGTTGACCATAAATTACTTAAAGGATACTCCAATTTTGATTAAGCTATTTTTTTTTATCGACAAAGCTAATTTTAATCTCTTGATTGATTATGAATAACAATAGAAGATATGACAGATTTATTGTCTGTCGCATGTACATTTTAAGTATTTTTACGTTTCTTCGCGTTTTTTGAACCTTAGAATTTTAATAAAACCACCTTGTTCAAAAAGAAAGCTTTGACCTTTAATATTACATTGGGCCCGCTGATATTGTATATGTCAACGCCGGACAGCATATATCAGGATATTTGAAATTGTTCACTGAAGAAAAAAAATGTAAACAAAAATTCATATAACTTCCATATTTATAACATAGAATGGCAATATTAGATTTGTTAAAGTTTTTGTAGAGTAAAATTTAGATATTTGAATTTTGTGTTGTTTTACTTCCGTATGAATGTTTCTTATGATTACTTTAGTGACAATACCTTTGACTGTTTTTATATAAAATGAAATGCTTATAACGTGCATTCACTTTCTCTCCTGATTTCCAGAGTCGTTGTATGTAGGTATCGGTGCTGCCTGGGATAGTGTTGGTTAGAAGAAAAACAATGATTTCTACGTTAACTAATACGTTGTAAATATGCGTATATGGCAATATATGCTTTGTTTTTATAATAATTCAATAGATCATGAACATACAATGTTCGTAAATACAGTATTTTATGATTAGTACCAACTTCCTATTTACTAGAAGATTTTACATATAAAATATGTTGATATATTTACAATGTAGCTTGAGACTTGATAGTAAATTGATAAAAGGTCTGTTTTCTCTACTGCAAGATATTTTTCAAATTTTATTAGACATTAGTTATCATTTTAATTATACTAAACAGTAAAATTGTAGATTGTTTAAACTAGCGTCCAATAATTTATTGAAATTATATAAAACTATCTGTCCCCAACAAGCTTTGGGATACGATTTAATGAATTGGAAAATATATTTTTCGCAGGTGTGGAAGAAAAATCCAAGTCTTATTCGTGTTTATGAAGACATGTCAAAAAATAAAAATATTGATTTTTATTTCTATAGCTTCATACATGCTGCGGACCATATCATACACCTGATGTAAAACAAACATCTAGGAATTAAATCAAAGGAGAAAATAATTATTGAAATATTTAAAATTAGATCACAACTCGGGTGGGTATACAAAATTCACAGTTTTATATAGTACGTTTATGTTATTTATTAATAATTCATAATATTAAAATGAATTTAGATATTTTTGGACAAGAACTATAGGCTGTATTTAGTTGCTAGTCTTAAAAAAATCCACTAGTATGTTGCATGTGCAAAATGTTTCGGTAACGCACGCTTATATCAAATGTCGAATATACATATATGGGTTTCAAAGCCTTCGTTCGTTTCATAACAAATTCAGTTCTTTAACCCAAAAATATATACACCAGTTCCTACTGCATTAGGAAATTGACAGATGGGATTTTTTTATTACTCTTATGATTGTAAAAGCGTACCTCATTATAATATCTATCAGTAACAGTGATCCAGAAACAGAGAATTAGTCTTATCAATAACTCTTGACCCCTACTGCTACTAGTCAACATATTAATATCTATCGTTCAGTCGTTATTCTGTTGTCTATCCAAAATGTGGTTTGTTTTGTCGTTCTTAACTCTACACGCAGTAAGTGCTATGTACATTTTATTATAAACAAATAATATAATTTTAATAACGATTTTGATATGTAGTAATTGACTTTGTCGTAATGATATCAGTATTATTTTTCGCGGTTAGCTTATCAGAATAATATATACCGAATTCAAATTATGCGCAGTATAGTATGAAATTTGGTATTCGATTTTATACGATGTTTATTTTTTAATTCCTTTATTTAAAATTTTTAAAAAGATTGTTTTAATAGATTAAATAATATTTTATTTAGGTGTCTTCTGAAGCAATCATAGCAATTCTCGATGTATGTATGTTTTTATTAATAATCGATATTTTATTGTTCTACTCATTAAAATGCGTGACATGTCGATTTCTTGACTTCTTTTACTGTTCATAATTACTGTTACTTTGATGATTTAGAATTCATAAGATACATTTAAATTAGGAATAAAGATTTCTAATTGTATATAAAAGGCGGAAATGGCTGATTGTTTTTATCTATTCGATTGAATACTAAGTACTAATAATAACAAAACATAAAAAATATACTGGAGTAACAAAAACTTAAGATTTAAAAATAGGCCATTATTTGTTTCTATTGGTTTTTTCCAGATTCAGGCGCATGCTGGTTTCGGAAGGTCTTATCTAGGAAATTCACGGTTGGTTAGTATCGGGTCAAGGGAAAAATATTTTATTTAATACAAAAAGTATCAGTCGCTTGATATCATATAAAGCGTTATACATATACTTTAGCACTTCTAACATTAACTATAAAAAAATCCATATAAATAATCTGGTGATTTTACAACCTATAGTATAGGTGAAAGGCAGTATAGTATAGGGAAATCAAACGTGATTGATTTTTAATATCTTATTTTACGTTACATGTTAGTGTCACCAATGGAATTGCATAAATGAACAATTAAATTTCACGGATTCGTTGCCACCAAAAGATGATTATGCAGTCACGATTGGCAACCTTTTACCGCTGGAATGGCGGGAATTGGGGGACAGTGCTGTGGAGATTTGCTACGGAAATAAACCCAAGAATTATACAAATACGTGCCCAGGTCAAGCATTGATGCACTGTGTTGTAGATTATTTGGTTACGGTAAGAAAACCACTCAATTCAAATTTAATAGTAATTTCAGAGTTGCATTGTGACTATTTAAGACTTTATTGATTAGACAACTTGCTTACTGATAAGTAATTTTAGAAATTCAAAGCATTTGTAAAACGGTGTGTTTTAATTCGCGACGTAGACGAAAGGTGTTACATAAGCGTGACTCTCTGTGACTGTGTGTCTCTTTGTTACATTTATCTTAATATCTACATAACTCTATCAATCCTATTTATTGTGATGTGCTATGAATTTCACAATGGCAAATGTACTATTTACGTCGGTAGACAAATTCTCAGGGTAATTTTTTAAATTTAATCATTTTGTTTGAAGAAAGTTAAATATTTATGTTGAAAAGTTAAGGTGTATAATATAATTTTGTTTGTTTCAGAATTGTCTTGCAACTAAAATGAGTGAAGTTGACAATTGCGCTCCAGTGTCATCTATTGCGGTTAATAACTATATGTTCTCGCAAAGGTCAGCAGCATATTTATATTTTTGTTTCTTTTTAGTAAAATCACGGATGTGTTGTAGGGATGGGACAGCCGTAACGATAAAGAAAAAGGGCATTAGGCGAACCACAGCAGGGGTATGTTTTTAGTTATTACTTGTAGTGCTAAAAACATGCGGTCTCGGGCGTAGCTATATAATGATTTGTTTGAAAAATATTTCTTTTTCCCGAATAATTTACAACAGCCGCACCCGAGCCCGTCTAGTTTGCTGTCTTCAAATATTTAGGATTATCAGACGGTATATTTGAAATAATAATATCAGCCCATGTAACGACATATAAAACCGTCTACTTGCTGCGATCTATAGACAAATGCAGTTTCTCTTAGTATTAGTGAATTATATTTGAAAATTTGTGTTTTAATCAGACCTACACCTATTTATAACGTTTTCCTTAAGGCTAATTCTATAGACTTTTGTCGTAGCAGTTTCTAGTTTTATTTATTGTTAAACGGTGTTTTTGAAAAAAAACATTTAAAAATAATACATTTAACACAATTTCGTGAACATGTCATGTCTCTGTTTTTGAAAACTTTAAAAAGAACATTTTTAAGAATATTGCATGCAAAATAACAATGTGTCTGTAAAACGCAAAATAATATTTGTGTATTATTTTTAATAAATGCAATGGTCAGTACTTGTTTGAACAAGAAAATAAGTGGCAGTCGAATTTCCGATCACCATTAGATATTATAAAAGAAACAATTTTAGCATTGCAGTACCTTTAGGAACGTTAATTGTACATATAATTGTTATTATTTTAAAATGTTTGCTTGTATATATTTCTATATAGGTCTTAACATTTTTGAATAATTATTATTTATATGTTAACTTCTTCGTATCTTACAGCCGATATAACGACCTTGAACAACATTTAC
>JAOSYY010000007.1:12023106-12034283 GCA_025727935.1 Hebomoia glaucippe
AACTCCATCGTCCGTTACCGCCATTACATATTTAAATACTTCTCAAAGGTTTTTATTAAAATGATTTTATTTGCTTCAGATGTAATTCACAAATGCCTACAAATTGTGGAACAGAATTTAAATGTAAAAAAAATTAAGTTCTATGATCTATCTAGACAGCTAAGGATAGAAGACAAGAGAGAATACGCAACATTATAATATATAATATAAGTTGGCAAAGTCATTAACGTTCTTAAAGCTTTCCTTTCCGATCAAAAAAGCTTTTTAACTAGTTATCTTAGAGAAAATGTTCTCTTGTTACACGTTCACACATAAATTAAGTCTAAAGAACAGATAAATGAATCCTATATTCTTTAAATTAGAAGTCTATTATCGTATTTGGTTTAAGATAAGTACACTCTCGAAATTGAAAATACATTACTGCTTTAAATTTAAAAAGGGATTGTTTATATAAGTATAATTAAGTAATAAGTTTAACTTTTATGTTGATTGATTTTGATATTTATTTCGTTTGACTTGATATTTTTCTGAACTATTAAAGAAAACTCCTGATCAGAAGTTTATTAGATTTATTTAATTTGAAATAATATTTATTATATTTGTGAAGCAATGTATTGTGTCACATGAAAAGTATCGTCAGTAGATGGCCCTAGTGCGTGGGAGTTTCGTTACTAACGATTACATCCCGGCTGTTGAACACGCACCTACATGCTCTCTATCACACAATGACATTATTTACATTCTATTTTTCAAGTGCAAGTTTATTTGTGATAATTAACAAGAAACTATATATACTATGATAATAATATTTGTCTAGATATTGTTAATTGGTCGAAGTCCCGGCGTTATTAGTTAGTAACTTTTGTAATTTGAAATTAAATGCCCAAATATAATTTTCTTTATTCAAATTGGACGTGCTCATATTATTTATATCAAACATAAGAGTCGGTCCTTGTTTGTATATTGTTTAATAAATATGGTAACAAGCCTCGTGTAATAAGAAATGTTTATGTTACACTTAAAAATTAAGGTTTAATTAAAATATTATAACATTAATATTTAGGAGTAGAAAAATCCCAAAATAGTCAGGCGTTCGTGTATAATTTACCTTATCTATACAGGTTACCCGATTGTCTAGATTTTGCCCACGTTTTTATGATATAATCTCTGGTGAGATGCGTCTGGCTGTCAAATTGCCGTCACAAAACGTTTAGAAACCAATTGACCCTGACAGTGGATTGCTATGAATTGTTAAATCTAAATTCAAATGTCAGTGGGAAGTCGATATTGCACAACGAAGCACGGCCAAGGTTCTTTTGTTAACCAACTACAATGTAACATACGTGAAGTATAATTGATACGTGGTTGGTTCATTATTATCTGATAACAAGGAATGGCGAAAAAATAAAATATTTTATGAAAAATATTTAAAGAATTTCTTATTTTTAATGTAATATTCGTCATATTTATTGAAATTGATAGTTTACTCATTACTCAGCTAAAGTTTAACCTTATTTAAAAATGTGTTTGAAATTGGAATAAGAACGTCATAAAGAAAAGAGTTGTCATAAATACATAGCATTCACTTTAAACGTTGTAGTTGTCTGAAATTTTATTATAAGTTATTTAACAAAATATTTCGAAAGTTTCCCGTTATTGGCCACAGAACATCGAAACTCGTGCAATGTTATCGTGTAATGTCAATTTTCTGTCAATTCTCCAATCGCTTTTATACATCAATATCCAGATAAAACATTTTTATCGAATTATTCAAAAAGCTGTGTACAAATGTCGCGATATAAATTTCCGAACGTATGCGGGTTATTAATATCTCTTTAGAAAATACATTAAATAAACTATTTATTATTATCGAAGCTTATTTCTTTTTGTGCATTAAGCAAACTACAATTCTACCTGATAAAACGGTATGTGCTGTTTCGGAAATCGATTGAAAATTATGAATAGACATTTCTTTTTGGCATAATATCCCATGAAAAGACACCCCTGTATGCTTTAATATAGAATTACTTGTAATAATAGATAAAGAACAGGCGTTTAGCTAATACTTTCCGCCGCTTAGAAAATTATGTAAAGGTATGTAAATAAATGATGAATTACGGTTGGTACTAAGCTCTTAGCAAAGAGAGTAAGATAAAGTTCAAATAAGTCATTTCTGTTTCCCGGACTAGTTATTTCGTAACTTTCAAAATGACAATGTCTGTGAGGGCGTCTCTCGCCTTGGTCCATATAGATGACATAATCCATGAATAAGCCACCCAACACCTACAGGGTTACATTACAGAATGTATTCAATCAGTAGGGGCTTTGAATAAACGTGACATTCATACAAAATATGCGCTAGTGAAACCAAAATACTAAACGCTATTTGATACATTTCCTTATTTAATAAAGTTCGAATATTACTTAAAAACACTTTTTAAATGTAATACCTACCGTCTAGCTACGTATAGACCTTAACTTACGCATATATGTATTTTCGTAGTATAGAGCTTGAAGGTAAGTAAGCTACCTTTTTGTTTACAAATGTTATTTGAAAACTCCTACTGTTTAAACTTTTCTGGATTCATACCTCGTTTACTATGAAATTCGTTCGATATTTACCGAGATACGAATAAATTGCAATGTAAAATACGACCTTGTTTATATTGTAACAAGTTTATCATAAGCTGCTATCTCTAATAAGCTGATTTTAGAGCATTGTTAATTTTAAACATTTCAATGAAATAAATATAAAACATGAATATACACATAAATTACCCTAACATACTAAATTTCCCCAAAGCAAATCTTAATCTAGACAATTTTCATAAAACACTACATAAAATCTAAATAGAATATAAAATATCACTTTAATTTTTATTCTGACAGCGCAGGTTTTTTATGACGCAATAGTAAAATATAAAATAATGTATTTTTATTTAATGAGGCTACCGTAAAAATCCTTGATATCTACCATATTTCGTGATTATCTATGCTGTATAACGTTTTCTCAAAAAATATAAATCAACCAAGTTTCCATGAAGATTACAAACGTTTATAAATTTGTGAACCAAGTGCCTTTTCAAATTATAAATCTTCGAAGAGACCTAAGATTTAAAATTGATCACAACTTTACATTAGATACAACTTTGTTTGTTATCGTCATTCGCAGCTCTTCAAGTCGCCTTTATTTCCCTTATTAACCATAAGTGAAGTTCTACTACGCAATGCGTTGGTGTAGTCCATAATTCACACGGCGATACCGCGCTCTTGTGAATTTTAAGTGATGCGTGGTATAGAATGTGAATATTCTAATGCATACACAGAATGCTATTATTGATAGATCAAATATGCAAAAACATTGTGTGGGGTTTGTTTAGGAATATTTAAGTGAAGCGGTAGTTAGGCGTGATAACAATGTAAAGATGTGTCTATCGCTAAGTGGTGTGGTCTGTTATGCAAACTCCTTTAAGTAACTTTAGCTGGAAGGATTGCTATCTCAAACAGTATAATTCTGAGTAACGGGCTTCGTCTATTTGTTTGTTCTTTTGTAATCTACACAACGATTGTTTGCGGTATGAATTATTTGTTATTTAATATATTAAATTTATTGTATATGTTCATTAATCAAATAACACAGACGTCTACCACAATTTAACATAAAATTAGCGACATTATTTATTACTTAAGTATTAGGTTGACATTTATTTTTTTATGCCACGTAGTCAAGTTTGTCAGTTACTATCAACTGAGCAATACTACTCAGTTCTTGAATATTGTATCAAATAAATCTGACTCTTATATCAACATATTCTTATTTCGTAAGAATGAGAAATTTAGAGAAAAACCTTAATCATCTACAAAGAACGCATTCTAAATGAAATATTTAATGAATTTATGAATAATCATAAAAAACAGGAACGTAGAAGGTGTAATTAAAATTGAAATAGCTCGTGGTACCTAGTTTACTTTCAGTTATAGTAATAACTTAATCGATCCTTATCTCAATCTCAATAACGTTATCTTAAGATCGTATTCACCCACGTATAAATATCTTATCCACAATCTAAGTTTAAAGTCGAAGAGAATTAAATTTGTGTTTATATTAAGTAAATTGTAAGTTTGAAGGCAAGCACTTTATAATACAATTGCATTTTAGAAGTTAAAAAATGATGTCTCCTTATTGAAATAATAAACGATCACCAACCTTCCAAAAATGGTAACTGTTAACACTAAATGACGAATAAATCAAAAACTCAAGCTGCGATACACAAACAAATACAAAACAAACCAAATATCAACCGGTTTTGAAGCTGTGCATCAAATAAAATGGAGCGGTTGAAACAGGCAAAGAGGTGTGCAAAACTTGTACCGCTCAGGAATGTGGATCAAATTAGACTTATTTGTTTACTACATTCAGAACCTTGAAAGAGACGATTTTATGAAACCAATCGATTTTAACACCAGATTAAACTGAATGAGTTTATTAATAGAGAGAAAATAAATCATAAAGTTAATAAAATCGCCGATTAAAGAGAATCAGGTCAAGTTTTATTTTATGGTTATATGAATCATGTTTATCATTTGATCGACATTCCTCAGACTTTATAATCGTTTCGTGCCTGTCAATTGATTGAGTCCCTGAGGCACAGACGAGGGTGCTGACCACAGAGATCTTATTTTATTGAACACTAGGCTTGGCCACGCAGCACTTCTTGAACCTTCTTCGGGTAACCCTGTTAAAATTGAACAAAAACTAAGCTTTTGATGTAAAAAAGCGATGAGAACCTTACTGGACACTCCTACTCAGACAATGGAGATAAATACTTTGTTGGAATTCTTGCTTCAGTTGATCGAGATTACATAACCTGTTCATTAACAACATCGTGTTAACTCTGATGTCAATAATAAACGACTGCAGTAACCTAAACAAGTAATCACAAATATTAACATTAACCGAACAAATGTAAGACGATTGATTAAAACTAAACGTGGCTAGTTGAAACTAATAGTTAACGCAGCTATGATCCAGGTTGATTTGAATGATGTAATTAATGGAAATAGAAAATGTAACAGATGCAGAGATAATTCGTCGGCTCGCTGTCTGCGCGGGCAGTGTTGCAAAAGTTCGATCCGTTAATAAATATGCAGCTAGACAACCGGTCCTTTACGGAACCTACGTACATCCGGCGGAGGGCGCGTGGGCGAACCACTGTCACACCATTTACCGTAGAATCCTCTGAATCTAAATATGAATGGATGAATTACGCAAATAGGATCTTACATGAAGACACATTTGTGACAATGGATATAACAGTCGTAGGTGATTTCTTAAAGGTGAAATACTGACGATGGGTTTAAAGGATATTATAAGCTTAGAAGATAAATTTACCTGATAAAGGTACATGGTTTTCATTAGAGTGTCGGCCACTGCGTTGGCCGAATGGACTGCGCAATGACTTTGGGCTCAAGAAGAATCTTCTTCTTGTATGCGGTGGCGTGGGACAACTTTGTGCAAGACTGGCTTGCTTCGGTGGTTTTGGAAGACGCATCGGTGACTGCCATTCTGGTTCAGACCGTTGCGGCGATGGGGTGTATCTCTCCATCACTTTTCTAGTTTGGCTCTTCCGGGCGCAGAGGGGGCACGCTTCGTTCCTAAACATGCAAGCGTAGCACCGTTCATGTCCGCACGTGTCAATCAGCTTTCTCTTTTTGCCCTTATCAAAGGGCATGTTACAACTCGGACAAGTTGTGCCGCCGGTTTCGCTCTCTAGTAGTTGCCGTAACGCTGCCAGATCTGAAAGGATAAAATATTTTATTATTGGCAAAATCAAGTTGTCAATTGTTACACAATAAATTGCCGCGTTGGACTAATTGATTTGCGTAATTTGTATTCCTGTCATGATCTAAACGAGTTCGCATTTGATGGAATTCAAGGTTTATTAGGAGGTATGCCAGCTCCAGATAAAAGAATTTGTCTTTCTTTATCAAAAGCATCCCTAAATGTATTTGGAAGTCTTAAATCAACTCCTGAAATTAAAAGAGTCATAAATCACGAGTGTGTAATTAAATGCGAATGTTGTGTGCGTGTGAGATTGCTGAGGACATGGTCTTTCGTTGTAAAACGATACAAGTTCATGATTCACGAGCGACTAATGACATCGAGAATGAAGTTGACTGCACGAGTTGTCAGCCGTAGGATTTCGGAATCGTAGACGTTAAAAAATATAGCCTGGCGACAAAAAAATCTATATAAAATCCTTTAAAATACAAGACGCTGCCTTTAAATCAAGTGAAATCACAACAGTAGAAATGTACAATGTATTAGGTACATAAGTTTTCCAAATTATTAAACCAGATGAGTAAGAATAATTTAATAATGACAACGAACAAGTCATTTTTTAGCTATTAATATGTTCACGAACCTTGCTAGTATATAGAAAATTAAATCTAGCAGAGATAAGAGTAGCCTATGTCCTGACACATCAAACATTTACAATGGAATGTTTAATCGTTTCAAGAGACATATAATTGGTGCTATTTATTACCTCTGTTCATTCGGTTTTTTTGTAAACAAAATTTGCATCACGCTGGAACTCGTTTGTATCAGTGACCATTCGCTTTCCTTTCGCGACCTTTAAGAAAATTTTCGTTGCATACTGACCGTTAATTTGAGATCGCCTCGTAAAATTGGTTATATTTCTTGATCAATTATGATTTATACAGCTTTGCAGGCATTAACTTAAATAATACTTTATTTTATGTTCACATTGCTTAAAAGTGTGGTTAATATAATTTTAATACACTTTTATTAGCTTTACTTAAAAGGAGAAAACAAAATTGTAACAACATAGTTAAAATCATGTACGTTAAAGCAATATGTAATTGTCTTATCGCAATGAAATTTTGCACGATCATTATCAATATGTACGATCAGAGGATAATATAATCATTTGGTATATCAAGCTAGTTTGATGATGGAAGCAGGAGCTACATCTGGTGGTTCAGCTATGTTCGTTTTTATGAACTTTATTAAAAATATCTGAATTTTTCAAATAGGATGTAGGTTCACTAGATACTTATATCGTCCGTCTGAAATTCAAAGAGCAAAAGTAAACATATTTTTCTGGATGATTATCGCGTTTTTAGCCTTTTGGCTTTTAAAACAGGACGGAATTAAACTGAGCATACTAAAACTAAATGTCACATTTTTTTGCGGGAAAGAATAAAAGATGTCATTAACTTGGGTTTGGTAAATCTAAATCTGTTTTATGAAGCGAAACTCTTTAATTAGAATTCTTGAACGTTGAAGATTTATCGTGATACGAAGAACTTTAATTTGGTTTAAGCTTTCCTAAAGCCGCGTTTGTATGTAACATACGCGTTCCGGATTTATTCTATGAATTTTTTAATACTTGCAAAAAATAAGAGTATATTATAATAATGCCAAGTCATTATAGTATTAATACCATGAAGTGAAATTCGTGTTCATGCCTTGATATTCGTCATAAGATATGTTATATTCTGATTTTGAATTGATCTTACAATTTAAGACCAATGCTTTAAAATTTATGAAAATTAGCTGATACCCAGGACTCCTTCCGAGTAGATCTTAAGTTTTTATGTCCTGTATCAATTACCATTTAAATCTGTTCAACAAATAGAGCACATATTACTATGTCCATTTCCTAGGTTTGATCTATGTATATACCAAACCGCATTGTTATCGTTTTAGTGGATAAGGCATGAAAACGTAGCAAACTGACAGAGTTATATTCATATTTATAATGGCTGTCTTTTTTTAATACGTCAAGAGAAAAGGGATCCGCAGCTTTTGTCGGTATTTAAAAGCGAAATATTTGAGTTAGCAGACGCTGACTCAAGTTCGATGTCACTGGTCATGTTTTTGTTATCTGTCATTATATATAGGAGGATATTGGTGTTATACCAATGTATTATTTACTTTTGTGGCGGTACAAAAAGATAATCTAAGTTTATTATCTCGAGAGTAATCATTGAAGTATTTTTAATCTGTTCTTTTTATTTCGAAGCGTGAGATTGTCTCGACGCTGATAACCTTCATCATTCAATTATACCATGTTAATTTGTTCTTTATATTCATGGGAATTTTTCGGATCTGTATAGGCATGGAAAAGGAAAATTATAATATATTCGAAAACCCTTAGTTACTACTTGTTTCTACGAAGATGTTCTTGTTTTTTTTTTAAGTACAACATTATATTAGAAGCACTTTTGTTACAAATCCTGAAAGTCAAATTAAAACAACTTCGTAGTACCCTATCAATATGAAAATTTGTATATATAATAATTGTGTATAAAGACCTGAATATACATCTAAATATTCAGTAAGCCTTAAATTTTCCTAAATAAAACATGATCAGAAATGTAGACTAAGTTAAAATGTAGTTATTGATTAAGTTTAGTTTTTGTATACTCCCACACTCCCAACTCGGTTCACTAATAACTTAAACTTTTGCAGGTCTATTAAAATAATTAGGCAGCAAAAACTGACTGTTGTTATGGCTGATAACATAAGCATTGTTTAAACTGGCCGTGTTAATTGCGTTGTGTGAAGTTAATTACAGTCAGTTAGCGATGGTTATATTTTACTACTTACTGAATTAGTCATTGGCATGTGAATTTTTAATTGGTCATTTATTACGTCATACTTACTCGAAGTTATTATATGACATGTTTATTTGACAGGACGTGTATAGACTGAATTTGATGTCATTTATGGTAAAGGAAGATTCAAGCCAGTTTAATATAGGTGAAATAATTGTTACGGCCGGAAGCAGAAACTCGTGTGAGTAAACGATTAATATTTTTTAGTTTCCAAAGTCCCATTGAATTATAATTTGTTAATCTAGAATCAAACTAACTCACGAAATATTATGTTCCGTTTCGTCTAGAAACTGGTACCTATAATAGAGAAAAGGCTTATAAGAAAATTTAATAATACTTTTTAATATTCTTATTCTAAATATTTTCAACTAGTAATTTTAATAAAGCTGACTGACATTAAAGTTAATTATTTGTAACCAAATGTGATGAAACTAAATAGATTTAATAGCGCATATACGTTGCAATGAAATTTAAAAGGTTGAGACGATTTTGGTAAATGAAGTCTTAATCAATTTGTTATTACGAAAACCGTTTCAATAGTGAATATCCATCGCATTATTTTTTTAATCTCGTGTTATTTTTAAGTCTTTGTTTGATTAAGTAAAGCCATCGAATTTTGGCAACCCTTGCGAATAATAAATGTATGTTTAAATCTATAGTTTATACCGAGATCCTATATCAAGAAGTTAATTATAGATAATAAAGTTTTGGGCCACCCTGTATTACATATTTCCGTGGCAAGTGTGGAATGCTGATCACGTCACCACGCTAAGGGCCAAGTTATCAGATGTTACGTGTGATCTCGAACCTAGATCTGTGTCAAGTGCTGCTATCTATATTCTAAGTATCACATTATTTTCTATTACGTATCGTCCTCATTTGTAAGACCTCCAACGATTATGATTAAACACGGACATTATTGAGAAATTAAGGGATGTCTAAATTTAAATGTGCATACTGGTCTTTTAGAATTTAGGACGTAATTTTGTGTAAAATAAACTTAAATCATGTAGATATTGTGAAAATATGTACTTACTCATCGCTATAAAAGATGGATTTCGTTAGTTTATGGAGAGAACAACTTTAACCCTTAACTTTTTAGCACGTCTTCCTTATTATTATTGACACGATTCCATTTCATGATCTACGAGTATATATGCTTCTTTGTTTCAGGCAGTTTCTGCCTTTTACTTTCTAATTTTATTATAATAATACCGTAGTTACAGCTCTTCTACAACTTCCTTAGTGCAATTGTTTACTTTATAAACAGTGACCTGTGCAACGTGATATTTGTAAGGAATTATGAGGTCGACATTTGTATTCTGTCACCAGCGACCACGCCGATCTTGATATATTCCGCAGATATGAAGGGCTTGCCGTGCTAGGTAATTGTGCGCTTGCACAATATAATTTAATTTTACTGCTTAATGTGCAACTCTTAAGTGTCTGCCATTTAAATACTGAATTGTTAAAATGAATTCTGCAGTATTTGACGAAAAAATTTTCCTTTTAAAGAATTTGGATCTAGAGTAGAATTTTGAAACGCAGTATGTATAAAGTTGCAAAAGTTAAGTTTTAAAGTTAAATGAGATGCAAAATTACAATACAGTGAGGTGACAGTTACACAAAACGTTAAAGCGAAGTGACCGTTCGATTTAATGCTGATATAATTTCTACTTAACATGAATCGATTGGGTGAGTGCGTTACTGTCGATGCTAGGCTTTAACGAGACTAGAAATTCCTTTTAATTTGAAATTTCTCTATAATTCTTGAATTGACATTAGCGCGTTATAAAATTATACTTGTGGATAATAATCGTTAATTATTTCTAAATATACTCGTATGGAAAGTTAATTTTTATGAGCGTAACCTTATAGGGTGTCTACGTATAATGTATATATTTATATATACATATATACATTATAATAACTCAATAATTTTAGTTGCGGTACGAAGAATTGGGTTACACCATGTCTATATTTGCCGTATTGCTAAGGTAGTTTGGTCAACTTTCATTATTTAGAATTGGTGCCATAACGAAATTTTATTTTATAGCATCGCATTTAGTGGATAGTATGTAATGCAGTTATCGTAAATCCGAGTGCAGTTTAAGATTTTGGTCGTGACCACGTTTTAACGATCACTTGGCGAGAAATTGACTTTTGCTTTTGTTTTATTTATTGCTTTGCCGCACGGTACAGCTACCTCTGGGATTAACGCAACAATTACGTTAAGTGTTGCCATCAAAATGGTATGTTTTGAAGTTTATTCTCACGCTCCTATAATCCAGATGTTTTGTACAATTTAAATTATTTCCCATTCCGATTAATTTGAAGGGCGGTAGACGCGTCATGTAATTTATATTTTAATAATATATTAGGTTGTTACCATTTAATTGGTAGTAAAAGTTTGCATGAAAAATGATACTTGTAAAGGACTTTTGTTCGATATTTCTTTACATATAGACAACTTTCAAATGAGCTTGCAAACTGAAGATCTATTCACCCAAGTCATACGATTTTAAAAATAG
>JAOSYY010000007.1:12036175-12057932 GCA_025727935.1 Hebomoia glaucippe
TGCAATCACCCCAAGATAACGAAAATTTAATTAAAAATTGTTCTTATACACTTTTTAACAATAATATAACAATTTTTGATGCAATTTTTATTATACTTTTTTAACCTGATTTAATTTTCAAACTACTTTATAATTCCTAGATAGATTTCTTATTGAATCGCATCCACTATTTAATTGAGCGTGAAAGCCTTTGATTAATGCCTATCTGCTTTATAATATATCGAGAGCGTTCCGCCGCCAACTAATTTCAATAGATCTTGAATTGATAACTGCGCTTAATGATGTAGTAGCTGACACACTGCCGATGTTAGGCCGCAAACACATGACACGCCCGACATTTTGATAATATTAGGCTGGTAACACACACAACTTAAGGTTTACATAAATAAAATATCAGGAGGCGAACTAAATACAATACATTTTAAGGAATATTTTTCGGGTTTGAGATTCTTCATGAGTTTAGATATTTGGTTGAACTAACACTTACTATGAAACCCCTCGGTGGTCAGTGAGTGGCTGACATAATATAGTATCTAATATTACAGAATTATAAAATGGCATCTTGAATTACAAAAGTAAACGTAATATTGCTAAATATAGGAAATTAATAAGTGTTCCTAAAAGACATAATAAAGAAAATGCTGACTTGTAAATATGTCATTAAATAAATCTATTTATCCAAATTTTTAATGAAATATAAGTCATCGTGATATCGTTTGTAAGTGGAAGATTAGACGTAAAAAGGGACTGTATTTTATAGTACGAGTATATAAAGTATTATAATATGTAGGTATATGTTAAGAAAGTCTAATAACGTATGAACTACGAGCCACTTACAAGCGAACATCGAAATGGTATCATAAATTAGTGTAAACGACTGCAGATGCAAGCAACATCTTAATGTATACCTAGAATTGTATAGAGTGTGTTTTGTGAGAAATCGGGTATCTAGGTCTTAGGTCTAAGGCGTTAGAAAGTTCATGCTTACATATCCTGGGTTTCATCCTCGATATTGTAGTGTTTATTTTAAGAAAATACATATAAGATTTGAATCATCTTTTAAACATGTACATAACTCAAAGTATGAGGGATAAAGATTATGTTAAAGTGGCGAGTAACGCAAGAAGGACGCTAAAGATGACTAATTGTTTGACAAATGATATATATGTTAAGTGATAAATGGAAGAGAAGTATCGAAGATATATAGTATATGATTAGTTATAATATAATATAATTAAAGAAAACAATGTAGCTCCTAGCTTCATTAGATCCGATAAATGCGTAATACGACCATTAGATCTAAGATTTTATTGTGACTTATAATAAAAATGCATGCTATTAAAAATAATGAAACATATTCAATCATCCTCTCTTTTTGTGATTAAATTTTGTTTAACATATTTGAACTAATCTGTAATATTATAAAAATTATACTATATGTTTTATTGCATTTTATTTTCGAAATTGTTCAACAAATTAAAAAAAACCTTTTGACGGAATGCTACATTTTTCGTATCATACTTAGTTTACTCGATATAAATGTCTCGTATGCATTCAGGAAGCTCTTACGATATCGAGGGAAAGCGCAGAGAAAATCTAATTAATAATATTTTGTTATAGATTAAATTAGCACACTAGTATGAAATACATAAGAAATAATATTAGATACATAATAATTTTTAGTTATTGAAAACTGTTTATATAAATATAAGTGAAATCTATGTATGGACATAAATTACCCCTTATGGTAATGTTATAATATCGACATTTGCACAAGTTTGCATTTTGTAACTCTAGAACGGGATAGGCGAGGTTTTTCGTAATATATTTATTGTTATGAGCTTTGAATCACGTTTTACGCGTTATGTGGTTTATTTTGATATTATATGGACTTTACATTATTGTCGGATACTTTGAACACAGTGATAATGGTAAAAAGATAGTACATTATGCTAAATGGTTTTGTTTTATTTTAACTTTTCTCGTATCTTCTAGATCAGACATATTTCTAAGACGGTTATGAGGATCATTTGATGCTTAGGACTTTAGCTGTTTTTAGCTTACTTTTAGTAACCTGTTAATCAAACTCGAGACTGTGCGTGCTGAACAGAACACACATTCTATTGAGTTACGATTAAACTTTTTAAACGCAACATGTGTTATATCTACGAGCATCTGTAGTATTAAAAGCTGTATATCATACAAACTATTACATGGTAAGAAGCTATTTCTAAATTTATAAATTCATTAAAAATACCCTTCATGATCTTCAATAAGCTTTAAGTTCCACAGCACCTTTAAGCATTCACATAAAATGAACTTCTTGGTAGCATAAAAGTAAGAGTTCTTTTAAAGTAAATTGATTATATTTAAATCATAATTAACGTGTCAGCAATGTATCTTTTGTCAAAAATCAGAGCTCATTAAAATACAAATACATTTGTCAACGAATACATGAATGTCACTTGAAAATACTTGGCGTGGAAGTTAAAGAAAAATCCAGCTAATTAATGACGAAATAACACAATAAAATTTATAAGTGAGCCATTATGAATGAACAGTATAAAGTCTTGTAACAAATTTCTTACTTTTGGAAAATATTATTAACTTAAAGAAGCCGAAATTTGTACAGCTATATAGATTTTTCAGTTTAGTCAAAATAATTTTTTGTTATGTTTCTTTAGTAATTCACGTGTACTAGTGTATGTCATACTTCGCTCATCTAGTCATTGGATTACTTACTATTCCATAAACATATAGAAATCTCTAAATATTATGGGTTCGACCTATACAGCACGAAAACTCAGAAACTAAGCATTTATTTACTCGAAAATAACAATTTTAATTAATATACTAATATTACTGAATGGATATTATGGGCAGGTTACAGATAGGTATCTCTTGCCGCCTACGCATCGCTGTTCTGACATGCACAAGCTTCGCCAAACTCTAGACTTTGTAAGTAACTTGTTATCGTGTTTATTAACTAGTAATAATATAGCATACATTATTTATCGTGGTTTATACAATTATAGGTTTGTAAATATTTTTAAATAAAAACCTGCCTTATCAAATAAGTTTTAGTAAAAGGCATAATACAAAAACATAAGTCGTAGTTGGGAAGAAATTAATTGTGCTTATTTATAAGGCTTGCAATATCAATATAAAAAACTAATGTTTTCATCATATGTTTAACCCTCTATATATTCTGTGCGCTGGGGCCAGTACATAAACACAATTTACAACGTAAAAAATGTTAACCCTTTGTAATGTAAACATTAATTAGTGTAAAACGTTTCTATAAGGACAGTTTATAATTTAAGTTTTATTTAGTAGCGCCTTTCGAATTATCAATTCCTTCACGTTGTCCGTCCTGGGCACAGTTGTTTCATTCTAAGTCCTCTTGATTAACTGGGGAAATAATTCAAGCTTTCATACTTATTTGTTTCAGTTGTGATATAGGATTTTGGAAGTAATTTTTTAAGTATTTCTTATTGTCATAACGAATTGTAACTTTTATGTATAAGGAGCGGAAAAGGCAATATCTACCATAATTATATATTCAGAAGCTGATCTGATTATAAAGCTCAGAATTAAAGCATATATCTTGATGACTATTCTATTCAGTAAAAAGATTGATTCTTGTATTTATATATTGATGTATCATTTAGAAAAATATAGAAATATTTGTGAAACGAGTGTTGATCGTATTGAATTTCCAAACCAATTAAGAGTTAATACTCGCAAAAAATAAATTGACCTAAATGTTTTGAATTTGCATAATTTAATCTCAGTGTTTCTCGCGAAATATAACGTAATTAACTTAATGTAGGCTTCGTAACTGTTCGATTGGACTTATAATATTGTTAATTCTGTCGCCTGATATATATAATTATATACAGCCGTGAGTTTTATACATTTTAGTACTTAAAAATGTACTGGAAGACAAAACATTGCACCAAATAAAAGTAACCAATTTTTTCATAAAATTTCTGACATAGTATCTATTGGTCCTTTTCATACTATTTCATGGAAAACAAATTTCAATTCTTGTTCTATGCTATCATAAATTATATAATTAATGACACCTTTCATTATATCTGTAACTGTATACCGATAAGGATCACTGCGGTATAATTTTAAGGCGGTATTTTATCTTGGTCCAAATCTCGAAATAAACAATTATATTACTCTATATAAATAAGCGATCATTATTAACTGACTGTTATAATTATCTTGGTATTACATAAATAGCCTCCTCACTCCTAAACCACCTGGTTATTTGGCTTAACCGTAGAGGAATTCTAAAAGGAAGGATTAGACTTTTAGCGTTGTGTGTTATTTTTTTAATAAACAAAACTAATCTCTAAGTATAAAGTCTTTAAGTGATCTTTTACTAACTATGAATTGAGTATAGTCGCATTATCAAAAAAGGCATAATCTACTTAAGAATATATGAATTTTCAATTTGAATAGCTGAAACACACGTCTAAAGGAAGCTTTGTAAGAAACAGTATACATTAATTTAAATGTGTATAAAGCTCGTGTCATACAAAATTATTGAATTTAATATAACGATAATTATTATTGCAGCCTGTGTTTTTCATTATAAACAGTCATTAAGTAATCGTTAATGGTTTGTGGAGTCGTTTAAATGCAAAACAGAAGTTAACTTGATAACGCTGCTATGTGAGTCTCGTTTGAGGCTTCGCCGGTTAATTATTTTTTGTTAATCTGATTCATCTTAATGGTTATGGCGCTAAAGAATCTTAAAAAGCAATACGTCTATTTTAAGTTAAATGCGTTTAGAATTGAAAGTCCTGAGCTTAAATCCTACGGACAGTTTTCTTTGCAGGAGATAGAAAAGTTGAAACTACTATGACTGGGCTACTTTGTTTAGTAACCTAAAGAAAACTATAACTAAGTAGAAGATAACATTATTGTTGGCATAGCTTTCCCATGTTACTTTGTTCATCGACAGAAATGAAAAAATAAACTAAAAATTCTTTCCGGCACTAACAGATATTAATAAGAGTCAAATCAAACATTAATTTAAAAACGGCACTCTTTGGAGTCAGTTGAGCACCTTTAAAAATTCCTCATGAATTGTACCGTAATTTTACCTAGACAGTAGGTTCAGCTTCTCAGCGAGGATACCGTTAAAGTAATATAAAACAAGATTATATTAATATATTCGAAATAGAAATCCTGCAGTAGTGCGTAGGGGTACTATTGAAATTCAATTCTATTGTCGCGTGCCGCTTGTCTTCAACCATTTGTCATTATGATCCCCTTTTTGTAGTCTGGATCACGCCTAAGCTGACTATACGATTTAATAATAAATAAATTATATTTGAGTTTAGCTTCATCTATGAATCGAATAGGACAAAGCTGCGAACCCCGCGCTATATTGAAAGTTAGATTCCATTTTGAAGAAGTTTATTTAACTAAGAGAGGTTTTTTTTTAATTTAACTACCTAAGGAATGATACATTCACATGTATTTTCATGAATGATGCTATTATATAATATTATCCACTTGTGGTTTTTTTCATATTCTCTTTTCTTTTCCTTCAATCTCACTACTACACCACATTTACTAATGAATGATAAAAATCTGTGTCTATCGAAAGACGAAGAGTTATATATAAAAGTATAGTATCTATTTTATTATTTTATACAGTATGAAGCTTTAGGAATTTTTAGAATTACGTATTACGAAAACTATCTGAAGTCACCAATGGTATTTCTATAAAACCTTTCAAATGTATAGCTTGTATAGAGTAACTAAATTTTAATAATTACGTTAATGTATATATGTGGTCACTCGACAATCACCACGATTGTTTCTACAAGGCAAGCAAGACAGACCGGTTATAATTATTTCAATATACTTTTATAACTGTTTGAATAAGTCCTAAACATGTTAAATATGCTACACTCAAGAGGGTAGAGTGAGTCCTAACGTTTTAAAACGCGTTGATTAGGTTTCCCTAGGACCAACAAACAACGTAAACAAAAATTAGAAGCGAATTTTAAACTACTAAAGTGATATTTTACTACTACTAAGTGTCGTACTAAAATAACACTTTGGAAATGTACGTATAAACTTCATAAGTCCGTAGGTACTGTACATGAGTGTCTTCGTGTTGATTTCTTATGTATTCATTTTAAAACAATGTATTATAAATTTCTTATAATTGAAAAATGTTCTATTACATATTTCAGTTATTAAAGGTTGTAAAATATAAAAATTAATTAGTATAATAACTATTAATTTTTGCTTTTGTGATATTTTTAAAATGTTATAGTTTATTTTCATGCAACCGTTACCTTTCTTCCTGACCTAATGTTAGGTAAAGATAAAAAGTCATTAGGATACCAAACATTTTAAAATTTCTTTCATCCAGTTTATGCTAACGGCTAACCACATATACAACCTAGTTTAGGCGAACGCGGTAACCTTGTAACAACATACATATTTTCCGCCATTTATCGCCACATATGGTGCAGATCTCACTTCTAGTATGTTAATGTTTGTTATTAAGTAAATCACTTGTAACTGCCCACTTAGCACTAAATTACAATATAACTGTATCATTATTAAACTTGTTTACAAAAACAAGGATATTATCATATAATGAAGATACAATTTTTATTGCACCTTACTTAGCTCTTCCTATATTGTTCGTGATGAGAATTTCTAATACTTCTGATGCTGCGAAATATAATTATCTTTTTATATCCTAATTACTTTTTATAACGACAATATTTCCTGTACATGGTTTATACCTATATAGACTACACCCAGACTTGCTCAAATAATTTAGGATATGGCAGACGCATACCAATAGATGGAATGAGCATCAAAATAATTGACTTCATTAAAATTCCATTTTTTTGTGTCCAGGAATGTCACGGAGTTCGTTTTGTTTCACATTATTGTAAGCACGTAGAGATCATTTGTCATTTTGACCTCAACCCATTTGGACATAACTATTTAATACCCATTTTCAAATATTTTGATGATTAGAATTAATTATGAAGATTTACGGTGGTAAGAACTTATTAATGACATTAGAACGGTCGTTAGGTAAAAAGAAATAAATCATTTAAATATGAAAATACAGACGTAGTAAACAAGTTTTTGAGGAAACGAACAAAGAAATCACCTGTTTGAATAAAATAACGAAGGCTTGGTCGTTAGGAAGTCTTGGTCGATAGAATGGATGAGCTTTTGAGCTTTAAAAGCTACATTCAACATGTTAAAACTGGATAGAAAATATTAGTAAAAGAAACAATGACATTATGTTACATATAAAGATTCGATTTTTATGATATCTATCCCTTGACACAGTAATTCTTATCTCAGGGATTAGGCTAAGCAAAGCAAAGTTACAATGTATGATTCTAGAATAATATATAATTATATCTAGTCATATGGTTGCCCAAGCACGGGATTTATTGCCCATCTATTTCTATTAAGGGTCCATTACTACGATAAGTTTTAAGTAATAATATATGGTTAGGATGATAATAAAATAAGAAAGTTAGCTTACAACATTCGAGAATGACGAAGACAGTTTAATTGAATGGTAAGCTTCTTAAACACATTTATATCTACTTTTAATTTTTTTTTTATTCCCGTGTATAAGAAATCAGCCATAGTCAAGGAAAATTCAAGCTTGTCCAAAGTCTGGCAAAAAATATGTAATTTATTTTGCAAGCGATACCGTGAGCCATAGATTATAAACGTACATTTCTAGCCACAGGCGAATAATGTTTATCTAAATTTAAAACTACATATCGTTAGCAACACGTTTTTATCTTAATATTTTAGATTCCAGGTAGTTTATTTTTATAGAGCAACTTGACCGTACGTTTCAGAGGTCAAAACATGCAGATCAACAAGTTCTGCTACTGGCGTTTTGTAACTTTATTGTGACAATTTTTTTGAAAAGATAAAGTAAATTTGTACTCTTTTTAATGTGAGGTTCAATTTTCGTAGAGTCAGCAAATTTTTTCATACGTACTTTTTAATTTTTAGTAAAATAAAATGGGTCGTACTATTAAAACTAATGTTAATATTATTATAGTTCTAATCATTCTTGGTTAACATTACTGAAGAACAAAGCAAAACTCAATGTAACAATAGCCAAGTATCATAATCATTTTTTAAATGTGATTTTTTTTTATGGCCACTTCATTAGAAAACATTCATTTAAACATTTGTATTGAAAACATTAATAAAGGTGGTTTAAAAAAGTAAGTGCAGAAATAGACGCGAGCAATGACATTATTTTGTTTGTAGAGATTTCGATTGTCAAAAAGTACATATCGTAGAACTACATATGCCTGGAAGCCAGCCAATATAATGTTGACGACTCACCTATTCAGTGTCATTTGTAAAGTTCATTACTACTTTCTTGATATTTCAATCATCAATTTTTTTCGCCAGAAGATAGAGAAACACATAGATCATTTTTACACATTAATAAATTAAGATTAACCTTCTTAAGACACCAAATCCACTTGTTTTACTTAATCATTTTTATTCAACTCTTTAATATCAAAGTTCATATCTACAATGGGTAATAAAGATTAACTCATCAATGAATCAAATTCTATGACCGGACTGACTGACAGACATGTGAAAAATGGTTTTTGTTATATTGAAACGTATTATTGGATGTTTTGAAAGAGTCTATAGTAATGAAGGGCATTAAGATTTGAAGCGTTTAATAAACTAATTTGAATGGCCTCAAAATGGTGCGTAAGAAATATTGTTTGGTATTTTATGTAGGTTAGAAATTTTTTAAAAATTCATCTAGATAACAGACGTTCTTTAGAAATAATTGTACTGATGAAAAAAAAAACACTTCACAAATATATAATACATTTAAAACATTAAGGGGATTTGTAGAAATTCCGTTTGTTCACGAATAGTTTTTAGATAAACAAATGAACTGTAATTTGCATACGCCGGTGTTAAGTCTATCAAGAATGCAAATTTAATTACAAAAAGTGGATAAGGCATCACTGAATAATCCTGTGGCCAAAGTATCACTTACTATCGGCCGAGCATGTTCGTCTTTTCATATCAGACAGAAAAATCTTCTATATGTGCATTAAAACCAGTACGATTTCTCTAAATATATAAATATTACATTTACAATATCAATAATTATAAATCTGATATGCATCTCAATTTAATGAAACTGGGCTGAAATCACTGTGAGGTGACAGTTAATTGATTATTTATTTAAAACAAATTGCACTTCCAAAAAACTATAAGCTTTTGCCTGAGGGCTACTGTCTATATTAATTTTTGTCGAAAGTATTGAGATGAAATCGTCAGATATTATCGACGATTTATTATATTGATAAGAGACAGTTATTAAATCGAGTTTATTTATTTCCCGAGAGGCAAGTTTATTAACGCTGGAGTAATAATTATCTTAACTATATATTTTAATTTCTCTATAACAATTTATGTATGTGCGGGCATAACTCTCAATTAAAATATAATATTTATGTCCTTATGTGAAAAAATCCAAGATGAGTAATATTAATAACCTTGATTCTATAATAGATTTTTATTGATAATTTTAAATTTGTATTCGATGATAAAATAATTCAAGTCGCCAAGACCGTATAATAATACGAATTTTAATTACTTAGTAATTCAAAAAGGAATATGATTAAGTCAAATAAAATGAAGAAAATAATCTAAAATGTCACTCAGAAGATTCATTTGTGGTTAAATATATTTCATTCTTAAAATATAGTCTAGTACAATTAAAATAATAAAATTTTATCACATCTCGCAAGGCTATGTTCAAAATGTCATGCGCAATGCAAGATGGCGCCGAGAATACGAGCCGCCGCACTGACACATTTAATTTTACCGCGAAAAATTCGAGATTTATATCAAGCTGTTAAGTTTCAATGTTACAACTTAAAATGACTTTTACATTCCTGCGTTTGTACTTAAAAGAACTTGTTAGTGTGGTATTTTAATAATAATTTCAGACTCATAATAATGAAAAATGTGAATGGGGTGTGATCGTAGCGAAATATCGATATTTGGTACACCTAATTAAAGCCTGAAATTATTGAATATATAATAAACTATATAAATAATTCTTAACATATATTGACCAACAAAATTCTTCTACTCCTTCAGCACGTGGCACTTATTTAAACATCAATAAATCTGTATAAAATCAGCCGGAAGCCTTCAAAGGTGTTAACTTGATACAGGATTATAAAGATACATTGCGAATCAGTCCGTCTTCATAAAAGTGGAGGTACTCGTCCTATATTACCGAGAAGCCTTTACGAGGCACTGATTCCACCGGTCGTGACGATATTTAAGTGATGTTACTAGGCTATCGATATGTTTTTATTTGATACGATATGTGTAGAAAGTTCTTATTTTGAGATACAAAATTTTACTATAAGTGCAAATTAATAGAAATATATTTAAATATACAAGTGTGCATTTCTGTTTTTTTCATCCATTTGTTAATTTAAAAATACCTATATGTATATTATTTTCTTGCTTAATTCCATTAATATCGTCGTGTAAATTGTATATAAAATTTATACAATATCAAAATATAAGATGCGTAGTAAAATCATTGATCCATCGATGCTTACGAACATCACTAGCAACCAGACAGGTATTATTAGGTCTTCCTGCTCTCGATTCGTATACTATCTCGTGCAGGTAGACTTTCAGTTACTTGTAACTCGTAATGAGAACTTTTCTTATTACATTTTTATTTGATTGACGTTTCCGTGTTCTAAGAGCAATATTACCAATGATCATGTTTACATTTTTTGTTTTTCCATTGTTTTGTTTTATAAAAATTATGTAAAAATGGCTTAGATTTTTATATTTATTTTTTAGATCTTTAAGACACGACCGTTATGTGATAGATTATTTCGAATATTAACCTAGAAAAAAGGTAAAGATGAAATTAATTAAAACATATTAGATTTATAATAAAATTTAAAATCTGATATTAAAAGACAGCATGTTAAACAAATGCTAATTAATCGACAAACTTCTGCACTATTAAAAACAGGAAAACATAAAAACGCACAGGATATCTTTATTAGCACAGATAATAAATTCGTAAGTGATTGATATCTCTGTATGCCAAATTATCTTTGTACTTTTAACGGGCGTTACATTCGGTGTTAAAAAACTTACTGTTTATTAAATTTTAATGAATCGGTTTAGCTGTGGTAAGTAAAATTTACATGTTATAAAGGGGGATTCTTGTTTATTGTAGATATTCAAGTATAAAAATAAATAGATATGGACAGTAAACTGTCTATTTTGGATACGAGCTTGAAATTCATTCTGGTAATAAAACAATTAGATTCAAAATACATCACTAAAGCTAATACCAGTTGGCATATACTATAGGCTATACTCTAGATTGCTAGTTCTATCTAAAAACCAACAAGTCACAAAAGAGAAAGTAATGGCCCGCGTCATGACTGTTATTTACATTTCACCATATATGGCGCAGCTAACAGTGAATCATATGCATGCAAAAACACTCGTTAGCTGTACGCAGTTTATGTTAATTTAGGGATTCACTTTGCATAAACTAAATAATCGTGTGACTCAAAGTGGAGCTGGATCAATCGTGGAATTTTAAAATTTGAATATGTCGCAAACTGCTTTAAGTCTACGAGTAAAACAGATACTTCATTTTTAATGCTGTTATTAATGTTTTTTTATAAATAAGTTGATAAGTGCTATTGGAGCTTTGGAAGAAAGTTATATATATATTCATATATATAACTTTCTATCTAATATATATATCTTCATTTTAGATCCTGTGTGAGGTACGGCTTCGGGACGGTGTAGCGCCAAATGAGAGGTTCAAGTCAAAGGAAAACGGCCCAAATAATTAATGGATGCTTACTAAACATAAAGCTACCTCATAATGCTTGTAAAATACCTGTAGATTTAACTCGTACATATTTATAGTCCCTATTGTATTACATACAGTTGTATTCAAGAGCGGTGCGTACCGGGCCCAGTATTATGTTACAGAAGATGCAACCCTTTCACCGGTATGTTGGCGATAAAACATTAGTGGATTAATATATCAACGACTATTATGCGAGGATTAAATTTCCTTCGCTGACAAGTGGTTTACTTTTTATTAAATGAATGCCTAGACATTTATTTGTAAAAATTAAAATTATATTTAATAGTCAAAATTATATTTAATAGTAAAAATATATTTTAATTAGACGAAATTTAATTCAAGGTAAATGCAAAATGAAGGAATTTTTACAAGCTGTATTTCAGTATGTCTGAAAGTTCTTTTGTGAGATCACCAAACTACGAACAACAAAATTATCTGTAAATATCTAAGTGAACAATCTAAAAAATGAAAAAAATATCTATTCTAGATACACAAAATTTAATGGAATAAAAATTAAGGAAAATAAGAAATACTTTATTCAGATCGATATGTCAAAACGAGTTATTTAAATTTTCTGCAAAATCTTTATGAACTTTTCGCTTCTAAAACTATTCCATTAACGTTATTTGCGTTTTAAAATGGGGCATCAACCGACTTAAATTAAAACTTTGTTAGTAAAATATATTCTCAACATGATATACTTTAAGGTGTTGCTCGCTAACAGTATGACGCCGTGTTGCCATAAATCGGCAATATTATAAACTTTAAAAAACATAATTTGTGTAAAGCCCGTTTCGGAGATAAATGATGACAGATAAAATTTGTGATATGAATCCCGTGTAGTTTTTAATTTTTTTTGTTACATATCGTCAGGTGGACGGCTGTGAGAAAATAAACCAGATCTGAGTGTGTACGATTTAGAGACATGTTAACCTTATGTTTTTACAACTATAAATACTAGAACGGTCTATTTTCAGCATTGATGTCACACTTTTGATGATTATACATGGATAGACGAGCAGGAGGGTCACTTGATAGTAAGTTATAACTTCAGCCACAGGAAATCATCGGTCATTTAATGTTTCCTCTCGACCCATTTATCAAAGACCAAGGCCGAAACGCGCTCATCAGCATTTCACGACCTTTCGAGTTTTAAATAATAGTTCACGTCCTGTTCAAACTATCTTTCCTAGCCGTTATTGCAGCAAAATAGATGTCCTTATTGTTTGTTATAAGGTCGTTTATTTTACTGTGATACATGTTACAATATTAAAAATAAGTATTTAAAGCCAACAGGATACAAAACTACAACCTTTCATGTATTCATTATTGTATCAAAGAAACTCTTGGAACGTGATACCCCTAATATTTATAATGTTACAAATGTTTGGAATTTTAAATTACTCTATCGCCGTGAAAAGCCCCGTTATTTCTATGTAAATTAGAATTTTATTAGCCTATAATATTACAAATTGACATTAATGGTTGTATGTCAGCTATATGTTGATGGATGTTCTGTAATGTTCATGACGCAGTGATTCAGTATTATAAAAAATAAAATCAGATCAGCGCTCTAAACTTTTATAAAAATAAAAATATAATGATGAAATAGACATGTAAATTCCCGGGTTGCCTAATTATACAGACGTGATTCTGAGTCTCTTTGACTTTCAGTGTTGGAAAATATGCCCTTCAATTAAGATAATATAAAAAATAAAGAATGTATGTAAATCTTCTTTATTCTTTCATAAGTGATACAGAACATTTGTATGCCATATTACCTCCCAGTGCGACCTAACAATTTCCTCCACATAAAAAAAAATAATTCAGGCTCAAATCATAAGGCGAGGATACAACTGGTTTCAAATTTTATAACCCCGGTAACTTTGCAAGAATCATACAATAAACAAAACATACACAAACCATAAATACCAGAAATATAAAGCCGTATGTACAATATAAATATTACGTTAGCTCAGCCCAATAATTTTATTGTCATTTCATACGATATGACGGCAATTGCAAGCCGACATTTTGTTGTATGACCGTCTACAATCTGTGGTTTGAGTAAAGCTAAATTATAAGGTAAATGTGACTTATTCTTGTTACATAACAAAATAGCTTATGCAAGAATTGCGGTTTCCTCGTACTCTGATGGTATTTAACCTTTTTTGGTACACGAGTACTTAAATAGAGAGCAAATGAATTTTAGCTATGAGGATCAACTATTTGAATCTTCTTGTATTTTTTTATATACTCATTAACTATGCAATACATGAAGAGAGCAAGCAACAAGAAACATGCATTATGAATACCCTTCGATCCCTGAGTATATTGCAATGTACACTAAGTTAACGGTTTCAAAAGACTTTTGAAACAGTTTTTTTTAATATTGAAAACATATGGTAACTAAAATGAATGGATCGTTATCAAAAGCCTACAAGATAAGATTAAGCTAGACAAAATATCGTATATCTTGTTCTAAATACTTATCTACTTGCAACTTGTTATCTCTACTTAATGCATTTAGGTTGATTTAAATATTTTTGCACCTACTACGAATGAAGTTAAATCAAGCATTACATAGATTGCATAGATATACATATAGAATAATTCTAGCTATAAATGCCGGTCTTGAACAGGTGCAATTAATTAATGAATTTAACTACTTACTTAATTAGATTTAGTTTAAATAGCAATGTTTCGTTTCTTGACCTTTTGGAGACTTGTAAGTATACAAGAACTTTAGCAAAAATTTGTAAAACTTCATAAACAACCAACATCAAAACTTCGGTAATACTTTAGCTTCTTTATAAAAAAAACCCTTATATGTTGTAATTTATATAGTTTATTATTTAAAATTGTTATTTTTTCAAAAAATTAATTTAGTAAGTATGTAATTTCATTGTAAGTTTTCAATTCAGAAGTAAAAGCTTTCGAGAATTTTTATCAAATTACATTGCAAACCGTGTCGATTTTAACATTCACAATTTATTGCCGCGACAAAAGAAATGAAACAATATAAAAAAGTTAAAGTATTGCCTGTATATGCAATTACGATGAGGTCGGTTTTAAAGTTTTATATTTGTGATGGGTTACACATAACCAAAAATCAATATTCGATAATGAATAAGAAAGTTTTTTTTATCAAAAAGTCAACGACGGAACTTTTTACTAAAATATTTCGAAGGATTTCATCTCATTGATGAGACAACTAGCCATTTTTTAGTTATTTATAACACTACTTTAGTCAATTTTAGTGAAAAAGTGAGATTATAAATTTGTGAATCCCTTAATTCAGTGTCCAACAAGTAATAAAAATAAAAACGATGCCTTTTTCGGCGATACAAAGAGATTCTCAAGTTTTGTTTTATAAAATTCAATCTTAGTCATCGTAGCTATCTAGACATCGGAAATTATATCAATGCCTCGTTCTAGTGTAAGTGCCAATAATTGATATCGTAGCTTCAGTAGAAATTTTTTTGCTAAAAATATGACTTTTCTTTTATTTTTATACTAAGTAAAAATATTGCTACAGAACTTGTTCGTAAATGTACAAGTTTATAATAGTCTTACATAAAAAAACAAACAATTACATAAATATAAATTTAAAAAAAACGTTTATATCTGTTACCGTAAAATCTCCATGAATTAAACACCTATTTACCTGAAATAAAAAATAGACAATTAAAATTAAAAACTATAAATCTCCTGATATTTTTTATATATATGCTATGCATAAATTATTTTACTTCGCAGACATGTGCAGATCGAAATAAGCGAACCGCAGACGTTACAATAAGTAAAAATAAAGACCACTGTCTATATTTAACTAAAACCTGTTCGAGCAGAGATTGTACAATCGCGTACAACAGTGTTCAAGAGATTTTGAATATGCTTTCCGTAGCTTAACATACATGTAAAAATTTAATAAGTAACGAGTTATGTAATGAATTCTAAGAAGCCTATTTTATATAGTTTATTCTATTTCGAATTGTATCGAAATAAAATATTGGGACACCCAGAGCTCATTACATTTTTATGCCAAAAACAAACTATGGAGCGGGTGTTTTGTATGTACGATTAAAACAATAAAATTATGCATATTATTAAGTTTAAAAATTATTTACATATATTATTAAATACATTTAGAGTACTTCAACAAAACACAAAAACAGAAAACAAATTACAGAATTATTAAAGATATTTTTCCACTTTGTTTTCGATGGTACATTTTAATTTAGATATCGTTTTGTCTAATGTTAATTTTTTATATCCTCAGAGAATTATTACTCAGGAATATCTGTTAATAGTAGGACATTCATCATGTTTAATTTAATGAGCTTTGAAGATATTTTTAGTCATAATTTTTGTTTGGTATTCATCGTACCGTTAGTTCAAAGATAGTAACTATTGACGCGTAAAATTAGAATTTTGGGTATATATGCTTTTGTAAAGTAGAGTAATCATTAAAGATACGTCAGTATAGCAAGTGGGAGGCTGTCTAGATCGACTTGGACAGCGATTTGATAAAGATATAATTGTCAAATAATAATTACTCCAATCTTTTCAGAATAATAATATATTTATCGAATGAAAAACATTTATTAGCAGGTCACATGACAATGTGACTATTGGATTAAAATGGGTGGATATTATTTTAAATGAAAAATGATGGAATCACAAAACAGATCTCAATAAACGATCACGTCTCGACTTAAACCGTTGTATAAATTATATATACAAACTTTACTGACATTTTAATAACGACAACAGTTTACGTAAGGTACCGAAATCACTAAATTAATTGTTGCATATTTGATTACAGCTGTCAAATTTTATATATCAGTAGTTAAATTCATTTTGATAAAAGTAGGTAATATATGATATATTGCTTAATTGTGTAATGTAGATTTAAAAATATCAGAGTAATATTTCTTTATACAGACCAGACAGTGTTTATACACTTATTTGAACGAAGTAAAATTCGGTTTCCCAACTACACTCATGGTGGTCTGCAATTTATTTTAAAGTAGAACAAAGCCTCAAGCCAAACCACTGGACTCTCTATTGACCTTATTTTTACGTATAGTTCTTAATTCTAGTGTATTTCCTTTCAATTTAACGTATCGACTTGAAAGTCGATTGATACAGATAATAACAGTTCTGTTACATCTAAAACTATACTAAGATATGATCGTGGTTTTTCCTTGTGATTGTTTTGTGATCAAAATTGAGTAGTCAATTTTAACCAACTTCTAATTGACGAGTAACTTTTTACGAAAATGTAGCTTCGATGATGATGATATTATAATTTGCTAGATATCTTGAAAGTGGTCTAATAAAGAAGCTAGTATTTAAAGCGTGTTTCATAAACCTAGATATTGTAAATATTATCTAGATAAAATATTTGTGCAGGTTTGTTCTTATCTTTCAAAATGTAGTTACCTACTAACAGCCCGCGATGTCTTTTACATTCATATATAATATACAGCTTATGACTTTCTAGAATTTTTTTTAGCTTTCATTGTATATAAGATTAACTAAATAAATAATATGTATGTATTACATTCAGCAGGGCTCGGTTTATTATTTTTATATGAAGCAAACTTTAAAAACAAAAATAAGACCAATCTCTTATGTGACATCCCGTTATTCTCTTTTAAAGTAATCCTGATGCGTGGGCTACATTAAGCCACATTAAGCTGATCGATGAAACTTTTCTTGTATATAGTTTCGATGAATCGCGTCCGATTTCATTACTGCAATGCCGTATACGTCAAGTGGCGCCTTGTGAGTCAGCGTATTGTGACACCTATAGGAACATTTATGAAGTCACAGTAAGTGGGCAGTTACCCCACGCTGGTAAACAGCTGAATTTTTAAATTTTATGTCGCTATTATCGACCTTTCAAAATTTATTTGCAAATTGAGGTTTTTAATGACAGATAGCAACAGACACGCTTATTATATATATATATATATATATATATATATATATATGTGTGTGTGTGTGTATATATATATATTACAACTAATTTTGACTTGTTTTTAATTCAAACATTCGGTCTAAATTACTATCAATTCGGATCGGATATAACTAATAGGGGGGTTAAGTCGGAAACCCTGTTTTTAAAATTAACAAAATATTATACACTAATGAAATATATACTTGTGTTTCAGCTTTCTGATTGAAAATATTTATTCTTAATGTAACAATCAAAACAGTTTTTAAGTAAAAAATAGAATATTTAAGTATAAGTATATACCCAGCATTATTTTTATAGTTCCATTGTGTAAAGTGGAACAGGGTATTTCTCGTGATCACATAAACTGGGTGGGACGAAGTCATGCTGGCGACTTTATAAAGGTTCATCAAACCAACCAATAAATTGGATGCAGCTATTTTATGTTGTTTATTGGATTATAGATTATGACCGATATTTTTTTAGTTCATCTGAGTTCCTTAAATAATCTGCAAATTATTACGCTATGCATCATATGCATTAAAAATGATATAATATTTCGATTTTTTATATAAATAGATTAGAGCCATGAAATTAGTTTTTATTTTTGTCTTTAGAAAGGAAATATCCTGGATGCGACTAGGATACTTAATTACATCTTTCAGTTCTAGGCTATACAGAATGTGGTCGAACTTGCGTGAATTAGTTTTCGACAGCCTGCGATTGTGCTTGGCCAACGAAAATAAGCTCTATGGAACACAAGTATTAAAACGGTTACCTTTCATGACGTTACGACGCTGGCTAGAAATACTAAACTATAAGCTATTTTAATCCGTTTTACATATTATGGTTTTATATACTAAAACTAAGTACGTTCAAGAATATATTAAATAAATTATTGAGAATTTGTTCAATAAATAACTGCTTCATAGAGTTATGCTAACGACCTGCTTACCTTAATGCGATTAGTTTAAAGGACATATAATCGTGTAATTGAAAATTAGTCGTAACAAATTATTTATATTACACAAATAGGTATATTTTACCGTATTTGTTCACAAAATATTTTCTTTACGTTGGGTTTCGACCGAAGAATATTACAGTAGATAATGAGTCCAATAATTCATATAGACTCTTTTAATGGCAGATATATTTTTCAGTTTATAAGGATATAGACTGATATTTATTCACTGGTGTAAATCTCGTCGGAAATATTGAAAATTTCAACTAACAGAAATCAAATCCGCACACGAAGAAATCAATCATTGTTATTTTTTTAATTTTTTATTCGAATACCAAAAGCGTCTAACCACAGTGTAATTCATAATTATACACTGATTCCAAAACTTGGTCTAACAAAAGAAACTAATAATTTCATTACTACAATAGACGTAAGTCTTCAATTCTATTCTTTATACGATAACAAGCATACTCCCTACGCTAATGACGGTAATAATTCACCAAAAAACATAAACATGTAATCAAAATATCTATTCATCTAATAAATAATCGTATCCAGGATAAAGTAATTTGTCGACCCACAGTTTTGTACGAACATTCATAAATCATTCCTTAATGACCAAAACTAATATCAGAAACCCTTCGTTAAGGTATTCAAAACAAGAAGAAATTTATTTTTGTAGCTCGAAAATTTTAGATCCGCTGACAGATTATTCAGTTCCCAATCTTTATTTATATACTTTTAAATAAACAATACACGTCCTTTACTTCATAGTTGTAAGAAATATCGAAATACTGCGAATCATTTTTCTTTTTTCCACAGATAGCTATGTATATGTAATGTTGAATGACATACGGACGGTATAAAAATAAAGGTATATAGAAATATTTAGACTACATGTTCTTAATTAATAATAGAAACTATATGTATTAACCTATTTAATATTGGCTTTTCGCTTTAATAGTCAGCTATCATGATATTTTATTAAACTAAAAAACAGCAAAAAAATTGATAAGTCACGGCGCTTTTTTGATTCTATATAGCCATTTCATTAGTTTGCCATTAAAGTATTCACTTTCTCTAATTGTGAATCGTGATTAGGTCTATTTATATTTAAATTAAACCTGAGATTAACTGTATCTAAAGAATTGTTAAAAAAGAACCGCTCCTTAGATTATTCACGTAAAATTATTAAAATTTTATATTTTTTCGTATTAATTTAATAGTTCTGCTCTAGAAATTTGTAGCGCAAACTTTTTACACAAATAATTTATTAATGTTTGGAAAAGAAAAGACTTTCACAAAAGCATGTAATATTGGGATGAAGTAATTAATTAATTTATGGAAATAACTTAAAATTTAACACTGGAAACAAAAATATATGAATTTTTTGAATTACAGAAATATATTAATTTTATATGTTGGAGTAGTAGAATTTTTTCTGTGTTTATATAAAAAAAAATTGCGAAGAGGGGTTTTTGTTCACAATTTATTATAAGCGATTGGAAATGAATGTATGTAAGAATATCGTAGACATTGAACCGCGAATGCTTATATTTAATTGGTATAAATTGGCCTGACAGCTATGACCGTAAATTCTCCTTTAGAAATCCAGATGGTATTTCTTAGTACTTCGTTGTATAAAATAGCGAATTAATATAAGAAATTGGACTCTCATTTAGGAGAATTTTATTGCTAAGGATTTTTTAATATTATTTGATTTAAAACATTCTTTAGCAATAAATTACAAAACGCGATATAAACGAGTTAAGCTGATATTACCGTCACTTACAACAAAACTGTATCTGTATGTAATTTAAGTACTGAAATGAAGTATCTTATAGCTGACTTGATGATCGGATCTAAACCCTGTTTTTTACTTAATATTTTCATTTCGAAACATTGTATAAAACTTAACAAAGTTCTTTTGGGTCTGGTGTGACAACTGTTAACAAAATATTGGTAGAAGCAATTAGCAATGGCTGTCGAAATAACGGTTCATAATATTTAGATAAATCATTAATGTGATAATTTTTATCGTAGCTTTAAAGAACTTTTTATATTAATGATAATCTCTTGAAAAATGTATCCATCACGTTAAATTGGATGTTATTAATTGGCTGATGTCGTTAGTGTTTTCGATTTTCTTAAAACTTGTTTTATACCTTAAATTGTTTATATTTTTAAAATGTTTCTTGGAATGATCGGATGTAATGCATTTTATATACGATTTATTTCACTCTAATTGTAACTTACGAAAAATGTAATCAAATCTTGGTAGATAATTTAAACCTATTTCTAATTATCCTCTCGTATCTTTGTATGTATATCCAGTTCAGGTCACAGGCCTTTAATCTGTTAAAGTTTACCGCCGCATTGTATTAAGAGTACAATGATCCTCTACAATTTGGTTAATCAGGTTTTCGAACAGGCTCCATTTAATGTTAAAGCGTGGGCAGCAATGGCGCTTAAATTCAGGATGACATAAATGTGGCGTCTGGCACGGAATCGTAATTGCAACTTCCAGACTTCAGATCTGACAAAGATCTGAAAGTCAATATTAATTTATTCTTGAGTAAAATTGTATTTAAAATATCAGATTTTTACACGAACATCTTTACTGGACATGTAACTAACAAACAAAAAAAGCTAATACAAATTTGGAAATCGATCTTAATATAAGATACTAGCTGACCCCGCAAACGTCGTTTTGCCACATAATAATAGGGGTTGACTGCAGAGGGTTGAAAATTGGGGGTTGTATGTATTTTTATATGCTGTATCTTAAAAAAATGAAGAAAAAAAATTTAAGGGTGAACAACTCTTATCACTTAGGGGGATGAAAAATAGATGTTGTCCGATTCTCAGGCCTACT
>JAOSYY010000007.1:12081535-12127550 GCA_025727935.1 Hebomoia glaucippe
GTCTGTATAATAATATGAAGTACATAATATAGTTCTACTGTACATATGGAGACTATAAAGACATTTTCCAAGTTCTCAAAAAATAGAATAAAATGGCAAAGGCAAAATGCAACTTTAAAAGTATTAAGTGTTATTGTGATTACAATCTTTTTTGTTTTCTTTAACAACAGTCTTGAAGGTATGAAAAGCCGTTCTGAAAATCCTTTTATCGCCTGACTTCATCACCACGTCAGCTCCAAAATATTACATTCTGTTACTGTAGTCTGATTATATGACGTGGTGATATAATCAGACAACAGTACCGCAATTGTTAACTATAGGTAAAAATTTACTTGCTAGGTTTGGTTACTTTACAAGTAAATTTAAAAACATTTTATCAAATAAAAATTAGCTTTAATCGTACTAAAAATCTCTATATATATTAAGTATACATACAAAATAATGTCATACAATTATAGTACGAAAGTAGACAAATATTGAAAAACAGAAATTCCTTTTGTGGAAATCGGTTAAAGAAGTCATTAGCAACGTGTAAAGTACCGTTTTGTCGAACAGTTATGATATTGTATCATACGTATGCGTGAAACAGACACATTTATATGTCAGCAACATTTCTATTAGTCATTGTGAACGCGAATGGGCTTTGTTCTCTTATCTTTTATCAATAATTTTATCTTATTCTTGTAATGTGTTACATAGTTTTGTTACTTCTAATGTATAGATAAGATCATTATTGTGAATTATAGTCATTGCAATCTACGTTTTCCTTCTGTTAATGAATTTCTAACAATAAATAAAATAATTGTTTTTTCTTTTAAATCAAAGTATCTTAACAACATTTTTATTCTCCTGCTTACATGAATCAATCAATAAATCGGCCTTAAAAGCATTGGATCGAATTGAAGCTTACATATTTAACGACAGGTACAAAGCATACTGCATGTTTTGAATTAAAGAAACATCAATTAATATTAGTGAATAATAAATAAACATACAAGTCAGCAATTAAAAACATTACGCTCGATTTATTACGAACAAACCAGTTCCATCGTTACACCAATGATAAATGTCTATAGCTGAAACCACAGATTAAAGTAGACAGACAGTTAAAACCCTAGTTACTCTGCGGTACATTTAATTGATCTCTGATACATATAATTCCAGTTTTGTCTATTTCGTAGTTAGGGCAATACATTCTTTATAACTATAAAACAAATATGTTAATGATTTTGCAGAAAAATATTATTTTAAAATATAATTTATTGTATTAATATAATTTTCGATATAATACAATCTTTAATACTTTTTAGACATTATTTATAAATATTATTCTGACGAAAAGACTGTTGGACCACCAAGCTTCTAACAAGTGCCAAAAAGTTGTAACTGTTATGTTGCCATAATCAAAATCGACCGCTTCCTGTAACTACAGCGCAGTATTAATTAACAGATAATTTACTACTACCTCTAAAAGCCGTTAGCCGTGTGGGCCGAATTGCCCAATTCATGAATGGACTTGTCCGGTCCGCCTACGATTAGTTACGTACTACAGTCGGCCGATCGGTCTGCGAAAATGAGGCAAATATGCGTTTAAATCACGTGTTAAGTTGGAAATTTTAACTTTATGTCATTGTAATAAGGCTGTGAGATAGCTGAAGATAATGATATTTGATCAAAGTGTGCGTGGATCTTGGCACAGTTGACAATTTCATTGCTCATATCGTTTTTGACCTTCCAAAATTGAGTCTGGTGTTTGTCAACTGCTTCAGTTTTGTTGCAACCACGTTTGAAAAATATAGGTATTGTTCACTAAAATTTTCAGATTAAAAACACATTAGTACTATATATTATGTCTTTGAAAATATACCAGAAGAGAAATGCTAACAAAATATTATGCATACAAACTAATATTTAATAAATACCTTTACCTTTCATTTATACATTACCAAATTGATTAATACTTAAAAGGTTTGTAATATTATAACAACCTTGTTAAATTATTTTCACGATCACATCATTAGTTTTTGTGCTGATATTGTATAAAAGAGTATAAAAATATAGTACAGAGAGAATTAACAGACATTTAAAAAATATTCATAATGAAGTCATCAACAAAGGAATTCCTCATAAAAGTAGCTATTTAGAAAGCTCTTTATATGTTAAAATACCGTCATAAAATTCCTTGACAACAATAACCATATACGTTCTATAATTATTTAAATATCTTTAAAAATATTTGGCACGCGTAGGTGTTACTCGAGCCACTGGTCATCGCAAACACGACTATTGTTCGGATGTTCGTTTCATGAATGGAAGTTTGGTTTAAAGCTGTGTCATCATAATATAAATAAAGGCGTTTTGTAAACGCTGTTAAATTTAATGGACGATTTCGTTTAAAAACAATATTATCTTTATTTACGATACACACTTTCATTACATGTTCAATGAGAAAGTTTTTACTTAAAAGAAGAAATATATACGTAAATGAAAAGTTGCTAAATATTTATTTGGCATAATATTTGGTAATATCGTACTTTTATAATCGGAGTTTTAGTGACTTTAGAGAAATATACTATATGTCTTATTGTCTATGTTTATTTCTTACTCGGTTTGGTATGTTTACCATTTCGACCTGACTTAAAAATATTGAGGCAAATGAAGGAATAACTTGTAAGTTTATCATGAAATAGCTTACTTGAATTTATTCGGGAAAATTTGGCATGTCTACTTTTGTAAAATATGTTAAGGTTTACTTGCCATATTAGCTTTGTTCGTGTTGTATCTTTGCATACATCATGAATTACCTGTAAAGAAAAAATATGAATGAAACACAAATATACATACAGACAACATATTATCGATAATTTATCTTTTCACAAAAATGTTTATATGACAAACGATATTATACTCCGATGCATTTAGAAATAGTAAACGGACAAACAGACGAACAAACAGCGAATTTATATAATATTATTTGTAGAAAATGTAAGATAATAAATTATGTTATAAAAATATATTTATTGTATTGGTAACTTTAAATAATTCAATTATAAATTTGAATGATATCGATGAGCGTATTTAACTGCGTGTGAGCTTCATCTGATAAAGCTCAAGTTACACACGAAAGCTCCGCGGAACAGTAAAGGGATTGTAAACTGGCATCGATCTGACGAACTTTCGGTGTTAATTTTCTAAGCCGCTTCTAACGGTGCATTTGTAAGCTTTACCACGTCCCAATCTGTTACAACACCGTAGTTATATATTAACCAACTGCGTTAAGTTGAAGGTTTAAGTAGTCGTTGTGGGTTCGGATTCCATTAGATTTTTATTTATGTATAAATTATTTGTTTTATTTAACTATAATTATAAAATTATCAAACAATGGATTTCAAAAATATTCTTTGGAATACACGTTGACATAGTCCGAAGATCAGTTTAATTCGGACGTTTTAAGATGTTTTATTTTTAACGTTAAAATATCTAAGAAACGATTTCCGACAGCATATAACTGTAAAGCTCATCTTCGTTCATTTTCGAACGTCATAACTTGTTCTTCCAATATATCCGACATTAAATATAGGCCGTCCGTTCCGAGGCATTTCCGAGACCTAAGATACGATACACAGCGTACGTGTCAACTATTTAGGGCACAGTGCGATCGACAATGGTATAATGGAGTGTAACGGTAAGAAGACAAGCGTTACCAATCGTAACTTGGAACTACTATATATTAACTCTCTAAGATGACAATCGAATGATGGCCAGAAATGATATGGCTCCTAGTGCAATTAAACTAATATAATCAAGTATTTATTAAGGCAGTGTATTTTGTTCTTTATAGTAAACGCCAGCATAATCCTCGTTTGATACTGGCTAAGCTATCACAGCTATATAAAAATTATTTATTCAATTATGTTTTGACGACCTATTTTTTGAGCATTCGAAATTTCGAACTGAAGTTGAAATGCGCTTACTTCACACGTAGAACTTTTTGTCGCTCATCATACGTGTTATATAGCAGTCCGGCAATATCACGCATTTACTATAGATATATATAAACTTAATCTTGAATTGATAAACTAAATATGGAGTTTTATATTAATATCTGTCACATTTAAATCCGGCAAAAGTAGTATATACATAGTATATAACTTTTTAAGTTTTTCTATTGATATTTAGCGTAAGAAATCGTGATCACAGCCTGATGTTCCGATACATGACTTAAGTTTAAATCTAGGTTTTAGAAATTTTCTACCCAGTTTTGACTTTTTCCTAGAACGTTCGAAAATTTAAATTATATAATAACTACAAATAAGACAAAGAATTATCTTAATGGATCAAAATAATGCATAGTCTTGATGACAGATACAGACAAAGAATATTTCAAGTACAAATCCCATAAATGTAATGTCATCATGTCGTGTCATCGACAATGTTTCACGTCTGTTAATCTAAACAATACATTGCGATGAAATTGCTTCGACAACCCACTTAACCAAGAATTGTCTTAGAAACCACAACGTTTTCCACATGTCTTGTGATGATAAAGGAATCACAAATATTGAACTTTTTTCATTCGTGTATGACTCGAATGTTACAAGATTTTGTTTCATCCAAATTTAATGCTGAAAATTTGGACATTTAAAAACAGCAGGCAATAAATAGCCAATAAGTAGTTTCGTATATAAATATAAGATTTATATGAAAGATCAGAATTCGACCTCGTATTATATTTTGTACACTTAAAAATGGTGTTAAAATAAAATCAAAGGTTATCTATTTAAAAGCCCTGACCTACATACAGATACAGTTTCATTCATAACTTATATCGGACATGAGTATATTTGAAAATCGTGACTGAGAATTACAGTATTACCTAAGGCATTGAAAGGGCTAAGGTATATAGTATGAATCAAACAATTTTAAATTTAATTTTACAATCCACCTTCTAACAGCATATTTGAACATAAGTATGAAATATTTTGTAACATGTTACCAATATCTTATAATCTTAAAAATATATTATATTTATGAAAACTATTTAACATGTTTTTATTCCAGGAATCAACTGGAATAAAAGCAAATAAAAAACTAGGGCTTTTAATAACATTATTGTGATGTTTTTTATAGTATTTAAGATGAAACAATTAGATTGTAACAGATATAAGATTGGCGTGAATTTTTTTATAGATATGGATCTGGAGATATTTTACTCACTAGGGACATGAACATGATAGTTAGTTAATAATATATAAAAGGATTAAGAATAAAAGAATGACTGAATTACAAAATTTATTGTTTAACTAAAACTAAGCACAATATTTTATAGTTTTATCGCCGCGATAAGCCGAGCTGATACAAGAAATCATTAAGCGGAGAAAATGAGAGTGGCAATAGTAAGACAATACAATAGTATCTTAAGTGTCTGAGCTAAAACAGTTCGTGTCGATGCTTGATAACCCCTTGGGTAATTGCTTCCGACTGTACACGTAGGGTTGACAAAAAATCTACAAAATTTAGAGTCTTATATCGAAATACACTGATAGTAGGTAAGTATCACAATAAACGTTACACAATTTCATTAATAAATTAAGTTTTTATTTGTTATTAAAATTGTTGTCTAGAATGTTGTCGAAACAGTCAAAGATTTTTTTAAATATAATTGTAGAAGTCGACAGCCCTACAGAAACTATTACTTGTAATGTTAAATGATCTTGATATTTGGGCGCGTTTAATTCTAAGTGTTGTGTGTCAATTCAATAAACAATTAGAAAAATATATCAGCAATTATACGTTGTAAAGAAGTACATTATATTTATCACTTAGTTTTAATCATTATATCATTTAGGTATTGTGACAAAAGTTTCTTACTAGAACTAGCAGTGAAGTGTTATCTTTTCACCTAATCTTTTCTACGAACGATAAGAAATTTTTACAACTCGATATATGACCAATATATTTATATTAATCTAAATTTTCCTTAACTATGGAAAAATATTAGTATATATTGAATGCCGTCGTTGATAATTAATAATGCTATGGTTCTTTTATAATAATATTTCAATCATTATTATTTCTTATTTAGCAATTTTTTATAAAATATAATTTATAAGGTATTATATTAATTCTATTGTATAAGAAACCGCAGCGATTTAGATTACAAACTGACATACACTGTTGCATTGCTTCTTAATTTTTCATGGGCGTACCATATCTATCAAAAAAAACTTACTTAAAACATTTCAATGTCTTATCACTGCATAAATCTCCAAAATTTAATTCGTTTTGTTAGAACTGGATTAAAACCAGTGACCTTTTTCGGTTCGGCGGGTACCGCATTTTCGAAATTACTTTCAACCTATCCATATTGGGAATTGAATACCTCATGAATTATCCAGTCATTTCTTTCAGCTTGTCTTTGTGAGATCAAAGATTAATGACTACTTAGAGATCTGTAGTAGTGCCAAATTGCTAACTATAACACTTTACATAATGTCAATCCTTAGTGTAAAATTTACCTTTATTCAGCATTCAAATGTATAGTCAAGAGAATTAGCATAATGTAGTAATCAATCTCATTGGCTTATGTTCACATACAAAGTTAAATACATCGTAAGTAATCACAAAGTGTAGGACTTTATGTGAAGACATTTGGCACCACTTAAGCATTTCTTATTGCACAATTCGTTTAACGACGACTCCATATATGGAGGATACACGAGTAGATGCTACTAAAATATCAGAATCAACATTCTAAGGTGTTCTGTATTCAAACGCCTTTAAATCAGATTTTACAAGTATGAAACAAATTGTATTTTAAAGTCATTTGAATAAAATAATTAACTTAATGTTGATTTCCGTGAGGCGTAGTGGGCCATTAGCAAAACCATGCGTAGAAAATACGTTAGTGAGATACAAAAGTGATATATTCACAAATGCCTGCCCTGAATGCTACGAAAACATCTCCGATCTTTCATTGTCTTATCAAAGGGAAACCTCATTAACATATACGTCACGAGTTTTGTAGATATGAGCCATTCATATATTGTAATCAGCAGTGCTATTCACAAGTTTCGCAAATGGGTATGTATCCGTACGATTCAAAGCAAACTGACTTGGTATTTAATCAGAAAAATAATATATATGCGGAAACTATACACAGTAAACTTTTGTTTATTCTTTGAAGGTTTTTCGAGATAATGCTAATATGTTGGCTGTTTTGAAATTTGTCATTTCCGATACTTGAGAATAACATTGCAAGTCTTCGTTGTACAATGAACGCATAATTGATAGTATTGATTGAGGATGTTTAAAAATAGACCAGTCGGTATAGCTTTTACGCGTAGAGACTTATTTCGCATGTCGATACTATCACAGATAAAGTAGCAACTAATTAACTTGACCACAATTAAATCTGATTCGCTGATAAAGTAGTCTTCGATACTTGTAGTTCAGTTTGTCTTAAGTAAAAACACTTTTGGTTTTCAACGAAGAGAGCCGTTGTTTAGAATTCTATTTGGGTCGTTTATAATCAAAAGAAATATCTTATATTTTTCTATTGTCCCTACAATCATTCGGTTATTAAAGCGTATGCCGTTTAATTAACGAATATATATAAAATTTTAAAAACTTTAAAAACAAACTATATCCCCAGATAATTTTGTGCTTTTGAAATCGTACTTATCAATTGACGTATGTTTATACAAAAAATATTTATATGTTGTATAATGAATATATTACATTTTTTCAATAAAAATAGTTCTATTGAAATATGCGCTGATAAAAGACATTAATCTAATAACATTACAATAAAATAAAAAAAATATAATATGACCTCGATTTAATCAAGCATAATGTCTTCATTCCACAGAAATATCGCAATCCAATGATAAAGATCCTTTTAAGGTATAATTTTTCATATTAAGAAGTGAATATCCAATTAAAACAGAAATGGAATACGGATGCAAAATACAAACGATCAATATTTTTTCTTTTCTACATAAGGATAGTAATTGAGCTTCGACGTACCAAGATGCCAATTATCTTTTTGTTTCTATAATCATCTGTCCCATAATGAACCTTTTATAGATAATTCTAGATAATAAAATTTGTTTTTCTTAGAGGTTAAGTTAAAAGCAGACAAGAAATAATTTACTATCGTAATATGAATAGACAGAGGTGACGGATTTTTGAATCACTTTAAAGTGTGGTTGTAAATACCAAAAAGATTAACAGCGCTCGTGTTATTTAGGAAAACCGTACTATATACATAAATAACATTAATTATCCATAGATAGGAAACAGTGATAAAATATATAAAGATACGTCTCCTATGGCTTAGACCGATTCTTGGAGTGAAGCTCTAAGGGCAGGCATTTAGAAAGTTCGATGCGCTAATTAACGAGTTGTCTGTAATGATTTCTCTTGACAGCCCTAATCTGCGGTTAAGCTTCAATTATCTAATTAATAGTAAACATGCCTGTTTATGGGTTTAGATAATCCGATACAAAATCAGGTTCTATTTAGACAGTGTATGCATTGATGTATAAAAAACTAACTTTGAAGATGATTTTAATAACCTCAGTCACAAATATTGAAGTCAAATCTTTCAGAAAATTTTACCTATATCAAGTTGATCAACTAAACCTTCACCAACTCAATAATTTATTCCTAATATAAAATAGTTTTCGTAACAAAATTGTACGAAGAAATTAATATACGTATTACATTGTATCGGAATTATGTTTAAAGCAAATACCATTTTAATTACTGGTATGCCAGTAATTTTACAATATTGTCGCGATAAAAGCTCTATTAATAGATTACTAATAAAGGTATGAATGTCATATATAATTAAATAAATTATCCAGGAACAGACTTGTTTTGTAGTATCAGAAAGTTATGATTTTCTGAATTACGTGGCGAAGTTAAGGTTTTCTGTGACACAACTATTATATTTGTTTTTATATAAATGGTATAGAGACGTTAATTTTTCTTTAACTCGTAGCCCTAGTAATTACTTTTAGTAAACATAGGTATTAATTGTGTATGTTGATATAGAATGATGGGCTTCATGAAGTAAATTCTTGGTCGAGTGAAATGATTCGTCGACTTCAGTTATTTATCAACTACCTAATGGTCCAAAATCATTTCTTCTAGTACGCATTTGTCTTCATATATTTTTATCGGACTCCGCGATATTCTTTGGCGTTTAATACGAGAAAGCATTTTCCCTACAGTGGATAATAGCTTGAATAAGAATATTATTGCATAATACATTTTTAATTACATTTTTATTATAAAATTTCTCTCCATAGACACATCTTATCGTTACGAATCAGTATTGACTTACCTTAAAGTCAATTACAAACATACATCGATTGCATCATTTTCAATCATAACAAGGTTCGTTGAACGCGCCCTAAATAGGGACAGGAAATAAAACATCAAAGATTAGATTACCTGCTCTAATGCAAGTATTTTTAGTAAGCATATTGTATGTGACGTTAAAAAATACAGCAAAATATGTCCTACGATTTACGAGATAGCTAGCAAAACTTGTTAGTTTCAGGTAACTAATTCCAAAAACGTATGAAAAGCGCAAAAAAATATGACTTCATAAAATATTTTATGAGTTCCATTCACATGGAATCATGTACAAACTTTTACTACATGAGAAGCACTTACATAAAAAAATCAAGAAAATGTACATACAAAAACTCATATTTTAATATTTGCAGTTTCGAGGTCGTATTTCGCAACTTAACACAAAATACAAGCAAACACGTCAAGAACTTTCGCGTTTGGCGTCCATTCAAAACATTTAAATGCACTATGAATAATAAGTTTGAATTTTGATGTCCGTGTATGGTTTCCTTTATTGAAAAATACTTGGGATTGGATAAAAATATGCCAACACTGCGCAGCTCGTGATAAAAATTCAAATATTTTCTTAGTCTAGGTAAAGAGTTGAAATTCTTGTATGATAGAGATATATAATTTATTATATGATGTACTTGGTAATTATTTTATGGAACACACTGCGAAAATTATTTTTTCCATTATTATTTTTAGAGCGATCTTATTGCATTTAATTATAACATAAGCTAATAAACAGGTAAAATCAAAAATCGTAAATATGATTTTAGTGTCTTGTATAAGATATTTATAAATAGAAAATACTATTAATGAAATTACGGTTCAATGTATTTTAGAATAACTGGATGTAAGATAAACGACCACAATTAAAACTTATATCCAAAGATAATAAACTTAAATAGTACAAGGACAATATAATATTAATGGAAGGTTCTCTATGTTTTTACGACTCAAGATGGCCATTTAGATAGAGTTTATGCAATAACTTAGTGAAAGCCAAGTGGAAAGGGAATCAAGCTTAATGCTTTACTTATTAAGTTCCGAGAATTATATGTCTATTCAAGATGTACAATGTTCGTGTAATTGGGTTTAATATTAGATGCTTTAAACGGTCTGCCGTGCCTCGCGGTTTTTCACGCTATAAATTTACCGTTACATAAAACCTTTTCCATGAAAAACGTACATGTTGTAACTTTCATATCGTTATTTTATACACTGTTCACAATCTCATTGGTCTTAATTTCTTTATTTATCTAAAGGTAAAGTTAGATGGTGTTGGATGGTTATTATATATTCTATTACTCTTCTTTGATCTGCCATAATTTCTTCTTCCATGTAAAAGTTTCGCCAACAATTTTCCACACAAAGGTATGATACTTAGAAAACTAGCACATTATAAGCTCGTTTCTTAACTTGAAAAAAATTAAAAGGTAATAAATTATTTTAATAGCGAGGGCTGTCAAAATCCTATTAATAGTTTAAATGAAATGCATAGGTGTTAATGCACTAACGGCTAACGGTACGGGGTGTCGGCAGTCAATTTATTACGAGCGGGTATCCACTCCATCTTGCGAACGTACAAATAGCACTATTGTTGGTAGTATTTTGTAATACAATGGCTTTGATGGTGCCGTGAGCGTTTTGTGATGTTTCATCTTGTGAATAAATTTTCATACGTTGCTAACCCTATACAGATACATAATATACATGAAATCTGTTGCGATATTGAGCTCTTAGACGTCTATTGGCAATGAAACGAAAACAAACGTCATTGTCATTTCAGATAAGAAGTAGATTTTAACAACAAGAAAAAAAACGCTTTTATAACAATTATAATTTTAATTCGGTTTCTGAAATATTGTTGTATGCAATTAAGTCGACATTTTTTAAGTGAACGAAAAGATAACAAAATTTTTATTCATGAGCGATATTCTATAGTAAACGTGTACGTGGTCCAGTAGTGTATGCTTTCCATTTCACACAAAAGTCCTAGATTCGGACGTCATAAAAACAAAATTATACATATATGTCTGATCCATTCTCCATTAGAGGTTATTCAAAAGACACTTGGTGATCGGAAAACCGTCCCTAAAACTTGTATAGAACACAGGTCTGGTACGCGTGGGCGCCATTACACCGTAACATACATACGAACATCAATATTGTATATTAATGCATGTTGTATGGAATTTTATTGACGCATACCAACGTATAATCGGCTTTGTTGAGAGACTTAACAAGTGTTTTTAAATCGTAAAAATAGAATTCTCGTAAAATATGCACTGTCTTCATTTAACATAAAAATTAAAGAATAAAAAAACGCTATAAAATATTTATTGTATAAAGCTTTCTTATTTTGTTTATACGAATCAAAGGTATTAAAATATCAATTTAGAATAGGTTTCCATTTACTAGGTTCGAAGTAATAAGCTTTTATATAAAAATTCAGAAACCTATTTAAAATATGCGCCAAACGACTGTGAGATTTGACAAAGTAGTTTTTATTCTAAAAATGTGAAAAATATGAATTAAATATATGTTACAAAAAATACAACTATATTTCTGTACTAAAATAGTGATTTAAAAAAAATATTTTGAACTCTGATCGAACATATCAGCAAAAGTCATAATAAAATCTAATTTAAAAGTTAACGAAAAATTGCATTACCACAATAGTGATTATCACTTTATGGTATAGACCACTTAAGGTGCCATGTAGGGCTGACAAAAAAGTACTTTACATACAAAATAGCTACAAGATAATGTTGTAATGGTTATTATCCATTAAAATACGTGTTTTTAGTTTTCTCACCTCGTATGTTGTCAACTTGCGCAAGACGTAATTATGTACAGAGATTGACCTCTCACATTTTAATTCTGAAAATTTTCAGATTTTGTAAGCATACCCTTATGTAATATAAGTTGAACTAATTAGGTACCTTTCTCTACAACTTTCAATGTGAAAAAGTTTTTTGTATATTCAATAAAACGATTTTGCAACAAAAATATGTAAGTTTAAATCAAACCACTAGCATGCTTCTGCCTCTGTCGGTTGGTATATTATCATCCCAAATATATATCTCTACATGCATTAAAGGTTTTATTTCGCTACCACAATGAAGATCAAAGCAATTTCTAAGATTTTACTACTTAAAATAATTTTATAAAAAACGTGCTGTAAAGAGCAGAGAAGAGTTATCAGACTTCGTTAGGATATATTGGTAAATTTCATTAGTAATTTATTTGGTACTGCGTTAAAAACGTTCACACAAATGCCAATAAGACCTATGTACAGAATTTCAATTACATCGGGTTAACGGGCGCGAGTGTACAAATGCATTTTTAATCAATACAATTAAGAAAAGTTCTTTAGCAACTTGTGTATGCATCGGTTTTTACAATTTTGTACCTTATGAAAGATTATATAATTAATAAAATTAAATAATTGCGATAATAGAGAAGTAATGCATGCTGTGAACCAATCTACGTAAGACAGAAAATTTCGAGTAATCTTTTAGGTACGCTAGAATACCACTATAGTTCTATAAAGCTGAATTATTTTTTTAATTTTACCTGAATATCGAGCATTCAAATATTTAATGTTTGAGATGGATAATTAATCGAATAATTTCAGATGCAGGAGTCGTTGGTAGTAGCGTCACGACACGAACGAATCCTATACATTAATAGACCTATCAGACAGAAGAAAATTAGCTTTCATTGCTCTCCGTTAAAGCAAACCTTCGACCACCAATCAGAGCTTAATTGTCTTATCCATAAATCTTGAAGCCACAGAATTTTATGGCAATACAAATTATTACGAAACTCAAGCAAATATCTCTCTTATTGTAAAGAACTAGGGTTGAAGATTCACTGTCATAGATAAAGGGTTTTAAGATTACAGCTTAGGAATTATAAACGAAATTTAATCCTGTATTAGAAATTAAATTGTATATCTTGAAAATAAATCAAAGCTTTCACGTATATTGTAACGTCTTTGGAGAAGAAGTCTGAATTGTATTGAGTAATATTTGTTCTTATATCGTATAGAGATCTTGAAGTTATAGTATAGGTAGCTTAAATTCATGAAACATATTTGTGTAAAACAAAGATATGTACATTATGCAGCATTTATATATGGTGCAAGTGCAATGCTGTGTAAGATACTTCGTGAAATTCGATTGTTCGATTCAAATATTGATTATAAATTGTATCACCCAATTTTGTATTCAACAATTGATTAGTTAATATCATAAACAATATCATTTTTCTTTAATATTTTTTAGACATTGCTCAGAAACAAATATATTATAATTAATTTGAAGGTTTTAAATAGATATAGTTTCTGTCTCTGGTCGAAAAAATAGTAGCTAATACCAAATAATGAAGTGACGAAAACACGATATAATATAAATAGGGTCTACAAGTGCCTCTGAGGTGGTCGAAAGAATGAGACCTATTCAGTAAATAATGATCATTAATTTAAGTATTAACGTGTAACAAACGTGATCACATTACATTTTCGGCCCACGGTGGAGATAGCGTTAAAATTTCAATAAAACTTAAAAACAAAAATTATCGACGCCGACACCCAAACCGTTTCAATTAGTATTAGAAAAAATACCAAATACTGTTTACATATAAAATATTTCATACAACTTTCAAACTTATTTCGAATATATAGGGCATATGTTACAATAGCGGGAATGAATAAGTTCTTGGTAGAATTCAAGGGGTCCTTTTTTATCACAGAATCAGGTAGTAAAAAGCGTGATGGAAGTTATATATATATCTGTTGAGACGTTTCTAAAACTGCCCCAGAATTTAATGAAACGGTAACTAAAGATATTATAATCTTATATACATAAATATTATTTCTTTGTATCTTGTAAGTATTTCTAAAAATAAATATAAAAAAGGTCCTTAACAGAACGTCATTAGGTAGGTGACGCGTCCAAATCTAGGTCTTGGAGGTGTCTATAGGCGCTAGGAATCGCTTACCGTGAGGTTATCTATACATATGTTCGTTTGCCTTCCCATAGTATGAAAATATATATTTATAAATTTTATTTCTCACGAGTGTTGGCGCTATAATAAATTATTATGTAATTTGCAAATTCTAAAACGATGAATATCAATTGCTATACATATTAATGAGCACTATTGCGATATTTTTGATATAGGAAGCGTTTATTTACGAATTATTAATATCCTAAGTATTATTAACAGTCTTAATTGAAACCATTTCAATAATAAACCTATATTTTAAAAAATATACAAATACGTCATTAAAAATAATGCAACTGGTAATTCTAATAGTTCAAAACTTTGAGAACCATATTTTAAAGAAATGATTCTCGCCTACTCTTTTCTGTAATTCTGACAATCTGTCTCGCTCTAGCTTTACTTTAAAATAAATTGAGAGAAAGTGATGTATGTATTCCTGAAGCCTACACAAATCTATTATTATCTCCCGCTGATTTATAATAAACATATTTTAATTGAAATTCTTAAGAAATACATGTTAAGGAAATTTGTAAAACAATTTGTAGGCCATTTCAAAAATCCATACAATATAATCATAGAACGTTGATGTTAGAAATAATAGAAATGTAATGCGTGTTACTAAGGAAAAAGTATGATATATGTAGGTATAAACAAGTGTTAATTAACAAAACTGATGGCAGATGGCAGAATCTAAAATGATATTTTGATATAATATCTCTCTCAATGAGACGAAGGGTTCGTATCTGCTAAATATGTTGTTAAATCTTTGTGATGTGTGTTTTTAATATTATTAGAGACAAATAACCAACAAAGTGACAACATATTTTTTACTTCGTGAAGACAAATGTGAAACGTTTAATAATTATCTTAATTATATTATTAGCATTGTAAATTTAAGTTTTAAGTAGAATAATTAAAACTCCGGTCCCATTAACCTTGCTCTGAAAACCGTAATAAGTGATTAAGTATTTTCGAACATAATTGTCATAGAACTATTTTTATTACATTCGCAAAGTAAGCGATAATGAATATATCAGGATTTATCATTCATTATAATTACCGTGGACCTTACAGTAGCCGCAACAAGCAGACAGACAGAAAGATAAAATTTTAAAAAAATATATTTTGGCATATGCACCATGTATATATTCAAATGAATTTAATAAATGACGGTTATTTTGGTATTACAAATAGGCACTCCAATTACATTTTTTTGTATAGGTATTTATATACCAGTCCACAATCGTACAGATATTATTATCTGTACGATTTTTTGTGCCGATGTTCTAAAGACGGCAATAAGGCTAGTTTTTATATAGGTAGTAACCCCAGTCTAAAATGATTTTACATATGAAAATATGGTCTAATTAGAAGACCGCTTTACCATAGGACCCTACGGCAAGGTACATATCACTCTGAACTGCGAGAAAATGTGAAAAACGAAAGCAATATTGCGCAGTTAGCCATCTTACGACAGATTAAATCATAATTTATATAATTATAAATACGTTACACGATTATGTTTTTCAGCATTAATCTCTATTTCCCTTGAGCTACTTTTAAAAATTACAAAATAAAATTTACACCTAGTATGATAAATTACATACTAGCAACATCGCGCCTTATAAAGTAACTTATTAATTTCAAGTATAACCAGGAATTTATATTTTTTATGTTTTTAAATAAGTTATTAATGAGGTTTGTAATAAAAATAAGCATTATTATATCTTTTATTATATCAAAATTGCAACCTAAGAAATATAATTTTAGAAATAATTTCAATTGTCAAAATATGCGACCTAACCACAGCTGCAAGTATTGTTATCATATAAGTATACTTTTCAATAAAGGAACACTTTTTTTAAAAATGGTTATATATAGTTTTATAATAAAATGCATTATATTTGTATGGAGAATTTGTTTATTTAATGAAAAAACGTAATTATAAATACAAATACATATCTTAGTTTCGAGTTTGCAAGTTATAAAAACTACAGATGCTAAAAGCCCGAATGGCTAAAACAACATGACTCACGATGCGTAAAGGCAGGTGGATACAAGGGGACCTGTTCTTTTGTTAGTAACATATTATAACACTACAGTGCACAGTTAGGTTAAATGTGTTCAATCGTGGAAATAAAAAACCGACTCTCAATTGTCTTATCAACGCGAAACTAAGTAAGGATATGAAGTTGGAATAGCACAACTAAGCATGTACTATTAGTATCGCGATGACTATAAAATGTAAAGCGTCTTTTGCAGTTAAACATTTTTAGATTAAAATCAAGCAAAACATAACTTCCCAATACATATAAATATATAATATTCATATAAATATAGATATAGTTATAGAATATAAAATTCGTCATCAAAAAATTTGCGACAAACAATAAATATTCTAATCATATGCGTGTTATATGGGAACGTTACAACAAAATTAATCGATTTAAAAATAATAAAATAACGGTAACGGTTTGGTTGATGTATAAATCTTGTCAGGATACATCCATATAAACGCAAAAAGCGTTTGTTATTGATTAACTCGATAATAATCGAGCGTAAAATTGCTTTGGGCTTTTAAACGTCGAAAAAGCTCAACAGTTGAATAAGTTTGCGATTTGTACAAAGTGATTGTAGTGAATTTTTTAAAGGTGGTTCTGTGACGTCTATACTTTTTCCTGCCTTAATAACGTATACAATGTTTATGTGTTTTTATCTCGTGCACTTTATTTATCTATGAGATTTTCTTTTACCATTTCAATGGGTTAGTCGAGATGGTTAACCTAGAATCTAAGTCCGCGTTGTATCTATAAAAACTATTTCAAAATAGAATAAACTTTTCAATTCTATCTTATTGATCAGATCAGAAGTGATGTTTAACGAAATGTTGTAAAGTTTTATTCTTACTTTATTCATACCTAAAACACAATATGTTCATTCTTCGAAACCAGCCCACTCGAAAAGGACAAAATTATCAATTTTTTTACAGCATGAACAAAAAATGAGGCCAGACAAGTAAAAGAAGCACCTGTTCGAACATACGGGTTGCGTGGAGAATAAATATAGCTTTGTAAGGTAACTGCCGGCTGATGTTATGATCAACTTAAAAAAATATTCTTCTATTTATAATCATTTTTGAACGTACAGTGGTTGAAATTCAATTAAAGATCTTTCTTTATAATGTCTTTTTAATACATATCTAAAGCTTTTTCATCTTTAAGTTTTATATATTAACTCATAACAGGGAAAGGAATGTTTATGAAAATCGCTTTGAAAATGTCGTTTTACTTAAGCTTTTCGTCTTTATAAAATCAATAAACCTAAATTAGAGTACAATATTTTCTATTTAACAGGTGTATTAATATAATATAAGACATCCAGATGGACTTATGGTCTGTATATTTAGTATGTTAGACCGGAGACGTCAGAGGATATAATTAATTATTAGTCTAAAGTTGTGTTTGTAATTTTTTGCGAAACTAAAATATTAATGTAAATAATGTAAAATTGATCAAATATATACTATAATTTAATGGTATCAAATATTAGTTTCGTTGCCGCTGTTAGTATTACCAGATATTAAGACAACTCCTTGACTAGCGTCAGTGTAGGCGACAAATAATAAGGACGTTATTATTATGGCTTACATCCGTCTGTTAACCTCATTTCACCCCCCAGCATGCGTTACAATCAATTTACCTTGTACACAAAAACGCTCCTATGATATTTGACACGAACCATCATCGATTATTTTACAACTTAATTGCAGTACTTCTAGAACTGAAGACTAGACTTTCAAAATCAATAGTTATAACGGTCCAAAACCCCTTGAGATCGTTTAAGCGATTTTGAACCCTATGAGAATATATCTTAATGGATTTTTGTAGATTATTTATTGTCTATCAGGAGCGTGTAGGGTTCAATGATCTTTACGCTAATTTGCCTGGCAAACCAATGAATGATCACAGGTGGGTGTAATTATGGTCACGGTTTAATTGTTTTCTGTTTATTTTTCTCAGACGAGACAAAAGATGGTGGAACAGGTTTGTGGGAGTCTAGTGGACATCCGACACGACTGTTAGGGACCTGTGACGTTAATTACGCTTCTTGTTGGCTTCGTAGGTGGAATATTGTAAGATTTTAGGTAGGCGTGCCTTTTCATAGATTGTGTGATCGCTAACCATATACATAATAGTTGGAATAGTGGTCAAACTGTAACGAAATAATAGAAATATGATTGTCATGTCTATTTGTGATATCAAAGCCCCTAAATAATGAGCCGATTTAGATGCGGTTTTTTTGTTGTTGTTTAAAGCTGACATTATTACCATGGTTTTAGCTATATTTTTGTATCTTGTTATGTAGCTAACATAAGCAAGCACTTGGCCACTATCCCACCGACTACATACATAGTAAGTAGCGAGTTCTACTTTCCGACTGCGTCGATATAAAAATATTCAAGGTAAGAGTAAATAAGCATATCCTATCATAGTTCGTTTTGTACGCTTACATTTGGGGAAGATTGCAGTTAAATATAAATATCAATCGATCATAATAAATCTTTTACAAAAAACGCAAACTTATTGATGTAGGGTTTGTACAGCTTACAAAGCATCGAGCGCTCATAATAAAAATAAATAGCTTGACTAAGCAGCATTTGACAGTTGCTTATATTACGTGCTATAATACATACTGAGACTAAAAGAATCCATTTCCCTTAGGACAATGAATACATAGAATTCTTCACAGTAACATTGATAACTATATTTTTTTAAATATCGATTAACAATTTTTGTTGATAAATAAGGTGTTCATAATTTTTACTAAGGACAGATTAATACCTTAATCTCTTGTAAACCGTAAACAAGATACGTTAGTAAAACTGGGGTAGAATCTTCGTGTGAGGTCGATAAACAAAAGACGAGCCGTTATCATATAGTATACAGGCAATGCTTTATAACAGGCGTGTAATCAGTAAGGGATTTATTGCAATAGTTGGAATTATTCTCGAATTCAGTATTGTTTTACGGCCAATACGTCAAACGAATTTGAATATCCGTTTTAACATCTAAAAGTCAAGGTAATGGAAGTCGAGTGAAGATCGTATTTTTCCACTTCAATATAATGGACTTGAAGTGGAAGTAGTCTTTTACTTTTGATTTGATTACAATCACAATGCAATAGGATCATATTGAACGTAAAGATTTTACATTAAACTTTCATATTGCTTTTTTAAATTTAGTTATTCATTAGATTTTAAATTATATACAATATGTATTAGCAGCTTAGGATTAGTAGCACCAGTGAATCAGAGACAGATGTCTTAAGAAGTTATTATGTTACGCTAATCAATAATGTATAATTAGTAGAAAAGGCATGTTGTGAAAAGTGATTAAAAGTATGTAATGAGAAGACCGAAGAAAGTAAGAACAATATCGGCACTAAATTGTCGACCAGTAGAGAGAGATTTTAGAGAAGAATATGTTACAACGATCCCATTTCGTGGGTACAAAGGAATGACGCTAAAAATACCATAATAGATAATAGACAAGGTTAACTACGTCCATTCTTAATTATGGTTCATAAACTTGCCCTATTTTTCGAAATTGTTCTACAAGGGTATAAATATTATTGGAATCGGGTTTACGGGCCGTTCATTATTTGTATCTGGTAATTAAAATATATAGCAGCTAATAAAGAAAATCGCTTAGGATTAAACAGATTTCTATTCAAGGTTCATTGAAAGTAATAAAAGAGACAGCCTATCTGTATCTTTACGTCGAGATAGAGATATCGATAAAATTGTTTTATCAAATGGTGCCATCTGATGACAAGGCTTCCTTTCATCAAGCCGCTGTTTATTTACTAATCTATAGTGAATTTATGAAGCAATAGTTCTTGGTAAGGAGATATTCTACATAAGCTTTCGCTCTGACTTCTAATCACAACCATATTTAATAACCAGGTACTTTAACAAGAAAAGAAAGTGGTTCGACTAACACAAAGTATAATATGAATACATGATTTACCTTAAAATGTTGCAATACTTGAAGGCAAATGATGAAAACACATAAGCTTATTACCAACACATCTCTGTAACCAAAATTTACCATTAAAGTTTACAATAAATATATCATAGACATATTTCTATACTTTTAGTCTGAATTTTACGTGTTTAAAGCTTGAAGTTAGTTAGGCTTAAACAGTACATTAAAAAAAGTTGACAAACACAGTAGGAATTAAGTCCTTCAATATAAGTTGTAGTTTCCGTTACAAAGCGTCCGTCGGTTTAACTAAGTAATCACAGACATGAGACAATATTGTGAATGGAATGTCCTTGTACAACAATTTCTTTGCAAAAATTATATATTACTTATAATCTGTGGTATTACACTTGACAAGGTGCAAATAATACGCCGCTTTGTAATGATATAATAATTGCTAGTTATTATGAATTAAGTTTTCAACATCCATATAATTTATTTTTTATTCGTCCATTGCGAACGCAACAACTTAAAATGCAATTTATACACATAGATACGATTGCTTTCAAAAATTACTAAAAAGAACGTAATTTTAATTTCATAATATACCAATCCCAACTTAGGTGATAAATAATCTCAAAATTAAATAGATTCATACGACACTAAATGACTACATTGAAATTTATTTCGAAATTGAATTTTTTGTTTTCATAACACTTTTAAGCGCAGTATTGGCTCTAGACATGTCTCAACGTGCTTTGTCGATTTTAGTTTAAGGTCTTTTTCAAAAGTCAGTCAACGCGTAATACCATAGAACAATGCATTGAGCGTAAGAACAAACAAAACCCCATTCAAAGTGTTCCAGTCCCACTAATTTGTAGTTGAAATATTTACACAGCTTTTACAGAACAAAAGCTCTCTTTAATAAATACATGAGTTTTACTGCAAATGACGTTTAGGAAGTACGAAAGGTTCCGTCATAGCTTTATATAATATTTTTATGACTGTTATTTTTGTATACTACTCAATTACTCAAAAACGCATGACTGGATTTTGATGAAATTGAACAATAGTAATTGAAAAGAATATTTAATAGAAATCTTGAGCCTTAGTAACGTACAAAAAGTATATTATTTATTGATATTTTCATACTTTAAAATTCTCTATCAAATGTTCAATTCAAGTATTCATTAACACTTGCTTGTGCAAAAAAGGAGACGGAGGAAGCGAGTGAAGTAATATCGTTTTATAAATTCAACACGGAACACTAAAAGGGTTGAAAAGTTGGACGGGAAATAATATTAATAGACATGTATTGGTGTGAAGTGTCTCGAGCTTTTTAAGTTGTATTTGTGGAGGACTTTAAGTAGGAGTCGAGTGAACACGTCCATATTTCAAGTTTCAAACTTTCTTCTACTCTACACCTGAATATATATTTGTATTTTATAGCTTAATTGTAACTTACCATTGAGAAAGTATAAAAGCTTACAGAATCGAAGACACTGATTAGCTTAAAATGTTCCTTCTTTTACATAATACATTATGTAAAGTGAAAATGCTGAGTGCACTTACAAATACATCGCATTCAGAGTATCTTTAGTTAATACAGGGCCAGCCCTACAACGACCAGTTTTATCAAATTCAATACCATTGCCAAGATAATACCCCGGCGTTACCATAAATGGTGTTTCTTTATGCTAAAATTCCAGAGAGGTGTAAAGATCGAATTTATACAAGTATAAGGCGTATTAACAGTTATTTTGAGATAATAATGGGGTAGATTTTATTGTTATTATTAATTATATTTATTCATGAGATCACAATATGATATTAAGTACTTCTTAAATAAAATCGTATACAAAATATAATTATAATATATATAAACAATCCCTCAAAATACAAGATCACTTTATTACGTAACTTCGAAATCAGAATAAGAATTTTTGTTACTTGATAAGGCTCATAGACGGATTAATTCCAACTTATCATCCAATACATCGTAAGTCTATTATATGACACAAATATATTCAAAAGCTCATTGGATTCAAAACCATTGATTGGATGCAATGTAAATAGGTTTTATGACTTCGTATTAAATTAAGGCTTGTTAAGTATTCAGTTTTACGTAATATTTGAGTCTGATTTGAGGCTATGAAATTATGCTACGCCTACGCTGTATGTCACATGAATACCTCTTTCGAGTCAGGTTTTAAAGGGTTATCAGGAGTTATATCAAATGATTATATATGCTTGTATATAAACAAAGTTATACTTGTAAATAAATACGCATCTCGAACTATAGAAACTATTGATGCGACCTCATGTCCTGAATAAAATAATAAATGTTGATTTTGCTTTACAATATATGTAACTCCTAAAATAATATTTATATGTTTATATATTTCATACTCCAAGAAAGGTTTATATTTCATTTAGATAGGGTAACGAAAAATCCTTATTATATCAGAATATATATGATATAGTTTAATGTAAATTAATTTCTTGGAGAATGGTTTATCATACCTATAAGAATTTAAGTAGATACATACATAGGTTTCCAAAAAATCATGTCTGAAGATTGTTGATATTGGACATTTAAGAAAATATAAAATGTTATGGAACAAATTAAAAGTCTAAAGATGTACTTATAAATGTCAAAGGTATTGTATAAAAAATATTATCAAATCCTCATACATATTTAAGAATTTTCAATTAACTTTTAATCAAAATCGGGATCGAATTTGGTATTACTAAATTAATTATGTATCAACTTAATCAAATTACGATAATTAGATATAAAACCTGTCTTAGTGACCTTCTCTAGGTCAACGTTCTTATAAATTATGCAACAGTTTTTGCGAATAAAAAGATTAATATTAAAAATATGCAAATTTTCTTTTCTCTTTAATCTATTATTTCGGTCGACTGCTTCGGATAATAATTTTAAAATTAAGTAAAAAAATCGATTAATGAACGGAACCTGTAGCTGCAATACTATTAAGCGGCATAATATATTGTAATTTGAATTACAAAAGCGAGTCTAAAAATTGCTTTTATGACCCCATTTAGTAAAGCTAAAATATAATTAACTAAATCGTTAAATATACTAGTATATAAATAAATTAGCCACACTTGGCAAAATATTGTGTGCTTCCAGTGCAGACGGAAAAAATTCTTGACATTTCTAAATTCAAAGATAACAATATAAATATGATTAGTCATGAAACGAATAGACATCGATTATGTATTAATATTCAAATTGAATTATCGTAACACTCGTGACGGACCACACCCATCACAGCTGACTTAATGCGGAAGTATTTGTTTTTAAATCTTAAGTTATCTTTGTTGTACAACATTTTCAATTCACGAAGTCGAAACTGCTTATGCAAATGTGCACGATTTAGATAAATAAGTATCTACTTTGTTTATCAGTACAATAGACATTTATCGAAATAGTGTAATCACTTAATTTTTTTTGATAGGGAAGAAATGAATCTACGCTATGTCATTTCTGATACGATTAATATATGTATATATATTTATGAATTACTATTATTATAAGTTTTTTAATGTATCCTTGATTTTTTTGACTGGCCATTACATTGTATTTTGGTGATTATTCCTTGAAAATACACTTTAAATAGGATTATGTATTAATAAAAGACTCAGATGTTTTAAAATTTACATTTTTATTCAGGCATGACTCCCTTTTAATAATCTTTCCTCTGGCACTGAAGTTACAGACATACTTTAAAATTCGAACCAACAAGTAAGTAATACCTATTAAAAAAAATAACGTAAAACAACTTCTTGTTAAAATAGGAGTTGAATATTCAACTTGAATAATGAAGATCCATAACCGACGTAACCGCAAAATATGCTCTTGCGCACAGTTTCTTACTAAAGGGCATAGTCCTGTGATTCCTTGAGGTACACCCACACATCGAAATAGTAATTACTATAGCTAGCTCTTTCTACAACTTTGAGAAAGACAGGGACGCGAACTTTGGCAAAAGCTGTCTGGAGTCAAACCATTAAGCCCCGAAGCGAAATAATGTCAGAAAGTCGTACAAAAATTGGATATTTTATAGAAAATCTACCCACCAGCTATGTTCCTTTTATAATTTCAGGTGTATTGCCGAACTAATCTGAACTTAGAAATATTCCTAACATAGCATGTTGTTCACAAAAATTTTCTTAAGCATAATGAGCCGATTTTAAGAGAAATGTATAAATTAAAATGAAATAATTAAAAAAAACTAGTATTACAAGTTTGTAATTCAAATACGTACTTTAATTGTGGAGTAGAATTTTAGTATAGGCTTTTGAACTTGCTTATGAATTTTATGAATTAGAGGGTTATATAACATTTATCTAACACAATACTTTACCTAAGATTAAATACCATGTCAGCCATTTTTAAATAGAAATAAAAATAGGCAAAACCATCATCACCTGTTGCGTGAAGTTTTGTTTTTAAATCGGTCACAGAGGTTAACGCCTAGATTACTCTTCTGAGTCACATCAATGTTTCATCATGTTACATTTGCGCCTGAGTAATCTTCCCCCATATATGGATAACACGGAATTGGTGGTTATATGCAGTAATTCCAAAAAAAGATGTAGTATCGATAACCATTCATTTATCTTACGATTTCATTCCTAGAGATACGCATTGATCGAATTTTAACTAAAACTATATGATAAATGCGAAATCAAACATTTTTTGTTCAATCCTTTATTATTAAAAAACGTAGGTCCGTAGAGTAAAAAACGTGGCTTTTTTTCACTAAATGTACAGTTATGAATACGTATTATTTTAAGGAAACCTTCAATTTTAAATCTATTCAAACTTTTTAGATGAGATGGATAAAATGCCTTCTTGAATAATTTAACTAATTAATGTAGATGAGGGCAATGATGATATTTAATATATGTTGGTAATCTTCCCGTCATAGTCAGTCCAGCCGTTTTGTAGATTAGTGGATATAGACATTGTTTCTGTTACAGGTATCTATTGTAATATGTTACATACATATGCAGGCATTTAGATAAAACCTCTTATAATTACAAAAACTAACTTCATATACGCATAAATATTTAAACACACTCATATACTTAAATAGTCTTTAATAGAATATATGACTAAAATAATTTGTGTCTAATATACTGATGGGTAAGACAAGTAGATAAACTTAAGTGCCTTCTTCAAATATCTTAATGTATTTAGTTTCCCCAATATTACAATCCAAAGCACTTACTTTTTATTTACAGGTGAAGTACCTCTACAAATGAATTATTACCTCGCATATAATTGTAGCTCCCTAGAAATAACTATTGAGTTATCAATTCAAACGTAAACATTAAGAAAATTATCTTATACTTAATTAATAGCAGCAAACGGATAAAACATGTTCCATGCTTCCGTATAAGGGACTTATCTCAGTAGACTTCTTAGACGTCAATGTTCCAATCAATTTTACAACAACATCGGTTGGTATACATAATCTATTTACATTCTTCACGAAACGGTGTAACCATCATCAGAACTAATGAGACTTGATAAAAAACATACCTAGACAGCTCAGATTAATTTTCTCCTCGACAGAGGCATCATCTAAATACTCCAGCTTTTTTGAATTCATTATCCTCACTCATACACTCATTTCACAAACACATCCACAGTAATTTAAGTTAATGCACGGCACTGTTTTTATTTTGAATTTGAGACGTTATAAAATGGCGCCCGCGCTCACACCCGATGCGGACTGTGTCACCGACGCGAATGATTCTCAATGAGTGAGTGACGCCGATGACGGCACGCACACATACGCAGCAGTTAATCTGATTATTATTATTGCCATTTGCTATTGTTCTATTTCCTATAATGCAGTGAATGAAATTACGTTTCTCGCATGAAGCATATTTGCATGAATGTTATGGCGATTATGATTTGAATTATTTATTTATATATAATAAATATACAGAATGAAACTTTCAAAGTTTAAATAATAAAATATCAAAGTTCATAAAACAAGGCAATTATTGACTAAGCTAAGGATACGATAACTGTTTAAAGTAATATAGCTAAATGGACGGAGTTCAACCCTTGTAATACGACATCGATTTTCTAATCCATACACTGTGCGTACACGCAAATATCAGATTGGATGAACAATACACAAATTATAGTTCGCAGAAGGGTCGACCCCCATTGTTCCAGCTGCCAACATACACCGTTCCTCGCTGGCTACAATATCATTTAATTCGGATAGAATTTCGCACGTTCTGTGAAACACATAGATGTCGTATTATCACGTCTTTATTAGCTTTATTTTGCTGGCAAACTCTGCAATTAAATACAGAAAGTAGGTTTAAATCTAATTGTGAGTATTGTGATGAAGTTTAACTTTTACGTAGATTTGATGATATTACAAACGTTAGATATCTTAAAATCTATTGAACACTTAGCTAGGAGCTAAAATTTGAATTTTAGTCACTTTTGAAACTGCATATTATTTTAATTATATTTATATTTTTAAGCAATACTTTGCAATCTCAATAGTTCTAACTGCATTATTGATATGAGAGTAATATAACTTTGAGATAATTGCATGTACTTACATAAATAAGCTTAATATATATTCAATATCAGTCACTAGTATATTAACGAGGAAATATAAGTTAGCGTCGTTGAATCATGGTCTTCTGGGTAAACGTTAATACTTTAAGATTAAAGCCAGTGAAAGTTGCAGTTAGAAATTCTAAGTTATATGTTTACTGTTTAAGCTTTAAAATTACATAAACTGTAAACATGCTAACTTTGTTTTTATTGAAGGCTTTTTATTGTTTGTCTGTAGAACGTCATATTTTATCAGTACGAGAAATTTTAAATATCTCGCAAAATTTTATACAATAAAATAATTTATATTGTATTTTTTTTTATAAATTCATGCGTAACTTGTTAATGGTAATAAAATTACACCATTTTATTTTACCCCAACTACCATCAATAAAATAAAAGTCAATACAAAAATATTACTTAAAAATAATGATATAAAATAATTAATCGACACCACAGCGAGCGGTCTTAAAAATTGATAATAAATAATTAATTGGGTACCAAGTTGTAAAATACGTTAAGCGATGTCATAAAAATTTGATCGCTTGGCCAAGCGCGCTTCCTTACATGATATCGGAGACAAAAAAGGACCAAAACCACATGAAAACTGGACTGTTCCCACACAGCCTTGTATTTTTTACCATGCCCTATCCCTCAGCCAATTTCGTCATGCAACCACTATATAATTTCGTGAGGCATTAATCATCGGATATTCGAAAGTGACAGTTCGGCGGCCAGAATATTTTTAAGCGTAAGTGAAATGATTTTCACTTGCTAATGAAAACAGAAGTGATTAAATGTTTTTATATTTAAATTCTCAATCACTACGTTGACTGACAGAGGAAACTTAATATACGAGTATTCTAAATATTTTTTTGTAAATGGAACGATTTTATTGCGATTCTAAATCTCAGTTTATTTCTATTTCTTACTATTATTATAACAACAGATTGGAAAAATGAACCCGTTTAGATACACCATGAAAGTTTTTTCTAACGACATTTTTGTATGCTAAGACAACCATATATATGTAGTAATTTAATAAAATTAAGATTTTTTTACTTGTCTAAGCTTGTTCCTAGTTTAGTTTAAACACATTGAAAATAAAGCTATCTTGAGTCTTATAATATGTTGGACTTACCTGTTAAGTTAAAAATATTAAGTTTATATTTTTCGTAAAGAATACGAGCTCAAAGATCCATCGTATTTACAAGTTAGAGATATCTCTTCTATACAGGAAGGCTGCCTTTATTTCATACATAAAAGTTAATTCGCATTAGAATCAAGCCACTTCTCGCTTCCGCTAACATCCTTTATCGTTAAATTAATAACGATAAAATAAAGAAAACTGGTAATAAATTATTATTGGACCTTTTTAATTTTATGAAATGTTTACGACCCAATCTGATTACAGCTACTTTTGCTATATACTGTTTTATGACGTCAAGTACATCAGGATCTTTATTACGTGATACTGTTAACGATAATAATACGTTTGAAGTTGCAACGCATACAGGAGGAACTAATAGAATATATTATTAACTTTTAATTGAAATGAATGTAGGAAACGATTAATTTCACAAATTACTCCTATCCCCTTCCATCGTCGGACATCCAGACGTATTGCAGGATTCTTCTTTACTTTCCGCCCTTATCTTAGTGACGTCCTCAATGGCCAGTTTCCCCGTCTTATATATTGGAAACCTCTAAGGAATGGAACTTCCTTACTACGTCTTTTTTCCGATACTATACGTCCCGCTCTTTTTAAGACAAGATACACAACTTTCTTTCAGTCAGCTACACATTGCCCATATAGACGACATCACATCAGGTGAGATAGTGGTCTAACTGTCTCCTCTTAGAATAAAATGTGTATTTTTCAATTGTTGAGAATTAAATTTCAAAGAAAGAAGGCTATCTACGTACTCCTTTGAAGTTGGGAAGTTGCCTAAGAACTTTGTATATAAATATTGAAGTCAAATATGATCTAAGTGGAAAAGTTAAGAACAGAGCTGTTGTAAATAATTTCGTTTTCTTGCTTTAGAGCTATAAAAATTTGTTTTTTTTTTTCTTAGCCCCTGTATAAGTACACGTTTTCAATTGATTGGGCTTTAAGTGTTAATGGTTATTCCGCTTTAGTATAAGTACGCTTATTTAGTTTTATTTGCGGGAAAGTATAGTCAATTAAAAACAGAAACGTTTACAATTTTCAGGGAATTACATATGGAAAGACAGATATTATATATTTCAGCCAAAGGATTAATCAATAAGCTTTAGTTCATAACTAATGATGTAAGAAAGGTAATAGTAGTAAATCACTCTTGTATTATGTATTCCACAGATATGAGTTAGATCTCCTTTTAGTGAAAGTTTCTATTAATCCTCTTTGAATTATTCTTATAATCGTAAAAAAGCTCACATGTTTCAAGTCTGTCTGAGCAACAAAATTATAAGAAACAATGTCGCAATTGTTGAATAAAAATAAGTATATTTCCATATAAGTGACATTACAAAACGGTAAATGAGATTTACGATTTTTGAAGTAAACTAGATCTCAATTCCGGGTCATAAACGTCCAATGGTTCGTCATTTGCATAATGAGCTATTCTTCTTAAGCAGGCGTTTCTCAAACTGTACCCAAGGTACAACTGTGTTTCGATTTAAATACAGAATATATAAACTTCAGAAATAAATGTTTTACCTTTACAATCTGCACTATCGCAACCCGATAAATGAGTAGTAACCTAAAATGCAATAGAAAATCGCCTAGTTTTGGAGTTTTAATATTTTCAAGAAAAGGATTTTTTACACAGTAACATTCCTTGATGGGTAGCATAAATTTCATATTCATATTTTATGCAAATTATTAAATACTCAATGTGGACTCCTAATTAATGATAAACATGATGTTCCTTTGAGAAACACTGTGTTAAATGCGAAGTTCGATTGCGATACAATTTACGACGGAAATTCATCTACGTAGCACACAATTCTTTTGATAACTACATATAAATCAACTTGAAAGCTTATTTAGTGCAAATGCCCTTAGATACCCGTTCCAGTGAAAGTTCTTTTACGATGTGTTTACAAAATGTAGAGCATGCTTTAATAATTCGAATGTGTTTTATTAATTTCATGGATTCAACCACTGTGATACTTTACTAAGTTTTGTGAGAAACCTTATTTCGTGAGTGTACGTTGGACATATTTCTATGCTTTGAAACCTAAATGGCTTCATGGATTTTTCACAAATGTAATTAAATATTATTTGTCTAAGAAAATAACTGAATCCATATCAGTACCTACATACTTTTTGTTACAAAACATGTACGTTTGCAATTTCAAAATTGAGTTATTTCATATAAACAAACTACACACTTATAAATTAAAGTATATTTTTACTGCTACTTACTGTACAATAAAACTGTAGCTACGAGAAATCTTATCCTTAACAGGGAAACAAATATAAATTTTATCAAAAAATCTTTGTTTTGCATTGTTCCATAATATACTAAAATAACAATTTAAATTTATATACATGTATGATATTCGTATATCGTCCAATTCATTAGCAAAATTGGATGTTTGGTGTAAAGGAGTTTTCACATGAACTACAGATATTGAGTGGCCGCGCGTAAATTTTTAACAATTTTGTTGACTACACTGATTGTATTTATGCTTTTAAAACCTTAGTTAAATTTACTAAGTAAACTATACCACATTTTTTACAGTATTATCAGTAAAATGATTTACGTTAAGAGCATTGTGAGGTGTGGCATATCCCCAAACTTTATCATTCTGTGCCAAAATTCCAAAAACGTAAACAGGTTCGTAAAATTTTGATACAGTTGCAAACATTAAATATGTGATTAACTGTTACATTTTTGGGTTGGGTATCATATATGATTTTATTTAAAATTACAACTTGTAACATGCAACGCATTAGCATAAATTTTACATTTTAGCTCTAATAGTCTCAGATTGGAAACAATTACTACGTATATCAAAATATAAAGAGTTCAGTTAAGATTTTATATATAGACCCCGTACTTCAGTAGCCTTCTGCACAAATATTAAAAATAATGATGTTCTTTTTCTATAAGACACATCAACCGACAATAAAAGAAAGCCTTACTTGATAATGGGTGTCACCTCAGCCAGACGATCTCTTTAATTAATGAATGAAGGATTTTTATTCAATTATTTATCATTTTCAAACATTCCGAATACGTCTTAATTTAATATTTCGTAAACAAGTTAATTTCTAAAATATGTGTGTAATAGTGAGCTAAATTTTGTTTCTAGGGCATTTACAATGTCTATTACAATTCTTACAGCTATCTAACGACTAAATTCCTATCAATGTCAATTATATTCCTGTTTTTCCCGCCAAAACATTCGCAGACACCGCATGAAACTATTTGAAAGCCCTGACCACCCCTTTTTGTGGCAGTCATTCCGTAAGATGGTAGGCTCCTTAAAATTCCGAACTCGTACCGCGAGGCTACGGTCCTAACATATTTAGGCGTCCAAAGTTTGGACCTTTCCCATCGACTTTTTTCAAAAAAGTTTATTACCTTTTTTCGACAGATTTATGTGACGTAAATGTGATAAATACGGGCGACTGTTTGTTAGTTGAAAGAGATTTCTGTAATAATTTAACTGTCCGTCGTGATATGATTTTTAAAAAGTTCACCAAACTTGGGCGATCTCTATTATTTTTCCTTACACACGTATTCATTTATTTACTATATAAAAATACATACCATAACTTTTTATGGCTAAATGGTCGAATCATCGATACATAATATTATTGTGCGTTCTCGATATAATTTTTTTTTCTCGTGTTCTGAACTTGATAGAGAAGTGGAACGTAATATTATTTGGAATGTAACATTATTTTGCAATGTTGATTTTTTTTTTATAAATTAAAGGCTTTACTTTACGTAAAGTTTCTATTAACCATATAATTAAAAACGTGATTATTTTTTAATTAAATAAAAAAATAATCAACTAAATAAATTTGGGCTGAATGTTGACTACTGGGAAATCACAACTTAAATTTATTTTTTAAATAATTAATTACACAAGTAAACTTTCTATACTACAAGCTAAAAATAATATGTTTATTAATAATAACAAGTTGATAGGTCAGTATCTAATTTACAATGTCATTTTTGTAGCGGCCACCTATCATGAGATTAATAGCTCTGATAGTGTCGCCTTGTTCACCTGATAAGAATATTAAAACGTTTGACCTTTGCCATTGATTGATTTGATAATGTTTACGATTGTCAGTTGTAGAACTAAGATAATATTTATTTTTATTTAAATAACAGCACGTCAAGCTCAGTTTTTATATAAATCATAACTCATAAACTACTTAGGGTACCAACACTAACTTTGGTATATGTACTGATATCCACCATTTAAAGAAGTACTTACATCAAAATCCACGCTCAAAAGTCACTAAAATTTTTTCAGAAATGCCTATAGACAACCAAACCCTCTTCTAGACCTAGATATTTGATATCCCAGTTCAATTGTATTAATTGTATTAATCGGAATTGTATTAATACTAAAGATGAAATTGAATTCTTAAAATTTGAACTTTTTTTTAAAACTATAGATCTTACATAACATTTGTTGTAATACGAGGGAAATATAATATACAGTTACCACACAAATAAAAATTTAAGACAAAAAGAGAATTAATGTAAATGTTAGCGCTAGGTGAATTCACCTATTCGCCTTCGGCCCGTACGGTGTAGAGTACACGGGGTAATATAGAAATGAGCGCTGCGCCGGTCATAGGTGGCTAGGCGCGGACTTTGCTTGTTATTCGGATGTCTCCCGCTACATATGAAGATTCCTTTCATGTTTCGTAATTTGAATTAGTATTATGTAAATTTACGTAAAACTAAAGTGGTTTAAAATTAAAAAAAAAATTACAAAATCTCATATTTGTAACGGTATTTCTCATGTATTTTTTTAAGAAAATTCACTGTTAAGTTTATGGTACTAGACTCTATATTTTTAATTAGGTTATAATTTGTCAATATAAATTAAAATATTAATTAATAATTCATAATAGTTTTAGTATAGAAGTTTTAAAACTAAAGTACAAAACATATTTCTGAGGCTATCACAAAATACTCATATTTTCATAAAAATTAAATAAACATTTAAATAAAGAAGAAATCCTTCTTTTTAATACAAACTAATTGTAATAAAAATAGGCAAAAAGATTTACACTATCGCTACTACATTCTCGGACACCGAGAAGTCGCATTTTTAAATAAGTATTCAATGAACGCTATTTTTTATTAATTTCAGCGGGTTAAATTTATATAGAATCTCTACATGATGATGATGTTGATGAAATAAAAGTAGCTCCTTCAGCCATTTCGGAGATTAGCTGGAACGAACAGACAGATAGATAAAATTTGTATAAATTGTGTTTTTGTTATAAGTATCACGTATATATTATAAGTACTATAATATTAAGAAAAATACTAATAGTAATAATGTTGAGTTTAAAATACAGACGCTACCAATTCAAATTATACAATGTGGTGCAGACAATACACCTATAATTAAGCCTTGTATGAATAAATCCTACAAAATTTCATACAAAATCAATGAATAAATAATCGATTTTGTTTAAAATTTAGTTAGGTTTAGTACGATGTACAATCAATGCATGGTTATTAGACGAGAAGGTGATATACAGAACGTTTATAATCTGTATTTAAACATATACAACTGTTCTAAAAATACGATTATTATTTAAGTCCATGCTACAGGTGCTTGAGTGACCTACATTGAAACATTTCGTATTGCTGTACGTCTGAGCCTTTACGTCTGTGGCTTACGTAATACCCCAAACATACTGGTTTTATCATTCTTTTACTCTTTTGTTTATGTGTTAAATATTCTGACAAGTGCAAAACTTTTTATACATAACTTTGTGAAATAAAATAAATCATATACAAATACACGGCGCCATATTTCTAATCTTTCTACATTTCATCAATGTATATTGTAATTTTTCAATGAGATTATTTAATTTTTATTAATTTAAATAATTCTTTAATATTAAGCAGTCAAGGATGATTTTTATTGCTTCTGCGTAAACTTGTAACCATAAGACCTAGATGATGATAAAAACTACATCTGCTCTTGTTTGTCGATGCGGTTAGATAAAGTAAAGTAGAATGCCGGAATCCAGAAGTGACTAAAAAAGTAGAAGTCAGTCAAAGGTGCGCGGCAGGACGCGAGCGTTGACTCGATGAGTCATGTGCGTACGCAGCCGCGGCGCTAAAATGGCGCTTTACTTTCTAAGATATAATTGTAAAGCCTGTTCACCCCTAGAAAATTATAATATTGTCTCCTAACTACTTTCTTTATACAAAATAGAAACAATAAACAAAACAACAATTACTCTTTCCCATCTGTAATAAAGAAATAAACATGTAGAAAAACGTGTTTTTGAGTTAATCATAAACATTCTTGATTTCCATGTGGTTTTGGAGAATAACACCATTTCAAAAAATAATATAGAAATCAGGTTTAGACACTATATGTTATATTACATTTCAATTAATAGTTTGTTATTAATAAAAGTTATTAAGAACAAGAATTAGTAATTTAATAATAATATACGAATTTCGTAACTATTAGTTAAATTTAAGGGTTGCGAAAATAATACATATTAAAAATAAATATAGTAAGTATAGTGTCGATCATCAGCAGCATTTTCTCTACCATTTTTTGTAACTTCTAATAAGTAAATTGTTCGCTATAAATGGCTCGCAACCTGTTCTCATTGTTCCCCGAGGGAGAGAAAATACAGAAGTCGCTTGATTTGTGTGAATGAATGTTTCCTCGGCTCTAAACTAAGGGCTTTATGAATGTGTCACTTCTAACGTAGGAAATCTACTGGTAGTACTTTCTAAGGTTGTGTTTAAAACGTTTAGGTTGAGTGAAATGGCTTACTTAGACCAAAATTTTTTTTTATATTATAGGAGGAAAAAATGAGTATACGGCTCCTCTGATAATAAGTGTCTACTGTCGCCCATGGACATGAGCAAGACTAGAGTGATGCCGACTGTTTAATACCGCATAGCTCAAGACCGACAATCAATAAAAATGTTTCTTTACTATGTATACATAGTATTCTAACATAAAGTTTTGTCTGTTTTATACAACTTTTACGTTATCCAAAAGCTCAGTTTAGTATTGTATTTCAATGAATACTATTTCTGTGTACAGTTATCGCGGAAGTGAAATAAAAAAAATAATAAATATTTACATGACTCCTTCCTCCCTACATCTGGCATTTTATAACTTAGAGTAAAACGGTTTTATGCAGTTCTTTTTAATCCTTTGATATCCTGCTGTTTATTTAACTTACATGGAAAGGTTGTAGCTTTTTAATAATATTAATTATTTACGTACTTTCAGAATATATGAAGGTAATAATGATAAATATGGTCTAGACAGCATTAAAGTTGAATTAAGTATTTCTTAATGAATTATTAATTTTATACAGGCTGGTGGTGTAACTGAAGCACGCCTTCTGCTTGTAAAGATGACTAGCAAACTAGCTCAAAGATTTTTTTCGCCACATGGGGCTTAGAAGCTGGGAAATTTATTTTAACTGTATTATTCTCTCACGCAAGTCGCCGCAAAAAATCACTTACATTAGTCCATGAACCATTAGAAGATTAAACCAAAGTGTATATAGTTATATTTTTTCTCTTATGATTTTATTTATATTTACCGGCAGTTTTTACCATCCATATCTTATATGTACCGTATACCATATTGTCAATAATTGAGGACAAATTAGATGCTATTAACTTTCGCTTCGATAAAATAATAAAGCACTTAAAAAAACGCAGTATCATTAAAGTAAACGTAACAACTATCGTAAGTCAGACTTATCTTCACAATTCCATTGTAAATTCATAGAACTCTAGGCGTAAAATTGGTAATACTAAAGGTTATTTTCGTGTGAAAGTGATTAAAATTTTAATACATTAATTGCCTATTATATTGATCCGTGAAAGCTCGCTGTGATAAAGCACTCAACTGTTTATTTTTGTTTCGCTAATTATCCGGCATCGACGCTTGAGTGCTCAATTTAGAAACTGACTCAATTCCAATTGTAAATTCACACGTGTGAATTAAAAAAATAAATGTATTCACTCGATTGCTGTGTCTTGTAAATTTTAGTATTTTCTTCTTACTAAGGGGATTTAATAAGTATTTTGAAATGAACTAGTTATATGGAAGACTATAAAAATAAATAAAATTGAAATATTACGAGTATAAAAGTGGAGTTTTGTAAATATACATTAAAGTAAATATGGTACTATTAGAGAAACCCAAATTATAAAGTTATTGGTCGACTGTTTGTCTGCTTCGGCGAATCTCACAAATAGCTGAAAGAATTATGATGCATCTTTCACTCATCGAATACTTGTGTTATAATGAATGAGTTTATTTAAGCTTTTATTTTAGTAAATAATTAAGATTCTACACAAAACATTAATACTCCAAAAATTGTATCGGTCAGTTTTATTCCCAAGTGTATTTTTAAGCTTTCTTTTATCACTAAAATAATTTATTCATACCATAAATACGGGCCATAACATAGGTTAACGCTAGTATTCAATAAAATAATTAAAGATTCCTAAACTAGACTAGATAATAAAGTAACTTCACTCTCGTTGAAGTTTTAAGTATGAATTTTCATATCGCTAACAAGACAGATTATAACAAACTTTTGATTTTATTTTTGACTTTACAGATGCTTAAACTAAAAGATAGTCATGCGAACATTAAACAATATGTAATAATTAGTTCTGTTCAAAGCTCGCCTACAGTCAAGTATAAATATCTGAATTTTAAATTAAATGGGGTAAGTATCAACAACTCTAAAACCTTTCTTTTTATTTTGGAATTCATGTTTAAAAGTGCTCCAAATTAATTAAACTGCGATTCTACTTCATGTGCTTTACCCGACATCGCATGCTCATACTATATTATATCAAAAATTGTTACTGGGAGCCATTGACCTGAATCCAGTTGATCGGCGCTGGCGCCGTTTTCCTACACTCACCATCAACTAATTACGGTGAAAGTGCCAAGATTTTTCTTAAAGATATGTAGTGCGACTGAAATAATGAACGTAAATTTTTAGAAATGTTTAAAATCATGTTCGCTAAAGGTCGAAAATCAGAATTGGATCTACGTACGGAGAGTAATTTCACTGTTTTAGCGATATTACTACTACTTAATACTTAAAGAGTTCAACTAAACCTCATCTAACTTCTATATGCAATAAAATTACATAAAAAGCTACAGTGTATCACAATTATGTATATTTTGTTGTGTTGTAAATATCGGATTTTATTCACATAATATCTCTAAATAGAATATTAAGAGCAAATCTGTTTAGTTTACTGATTAGGAAACATCACCGTTAGTTGTGTGTGTGTGCGAAGTACAGCAGTAAAATTTCGGATTTGATTTCCTTTTCTTAGATATATGTATAAATCTTGCAGAAATTATATTCTTAATAATCCTCATGATTATATTATATATATGCGTAGCTTAGAAGGATGAAGTGAAGTTATTTCATTCTGTTATATTATTTATATTTTGACTGACAAGCGCATAATATTACAAAGATCTTATTACATTAATAAATTCACAGCAGGTAATCAATGTAAACAACAATTTCTCTATGAGATAATTAGTAGAGAGTAAGCATAGGACATTCTTTCATAATTCCTGAGCTAACTGGAAAGTTGATACGTATTTATTTAAATGTACGTACCGTGTGAACGTTATTATTTATCGTAATGTTGGAAAGTGGCGGGAAAAGCTGCCACTGACGCCATCTTAAGTGGCGCTCGGATACTTGTGCGAGCATACAGGTTATCTAATAAACATTCAAGCTTAGATTTTATGGGCTGTTTGTATTATATTTATCCTTAGGTGAAATGAACAGTTAAATAATTTGCTACGCTTTGTACATTTTAGGGTATATTTAGCTTCATAAAACTAAGTCTCATAGATTCCTTCTATAAAATTTTATTCCAGTAATGTAGTCTCAGATGTATAATGGGTCTTACGAGAAATATTTATTCTAATTTGCTAAATTCGGATATTTACACTAAAGTCAAATTGAAAATTATTACAATTAAAAAATACCATTTATACATGGTTGTACCCGTATGAAATTTCGAGCTTCCAATCATCTAGTGTTTCTTTTTATTAATTTTTTTCGCATGTTCATGGATGGTCTTGCTTCTAGTAGCGGGTAAAACTAACAAGATGATTTGTGGGCGCTTGATAGCACTCGTCATGTGTCTGTGGACCAAGGACGTTTCGGGTCCTCGACTTGAGTACCGCAGATGGGGGCTGCTTGGATGCGATTATTTGTTAATATGGAAGTACATTAAACTATTATTATTTAGCTAAATATATCAATAAATTGTTATTATAAGTCTTCGGAACTGAATTTGAATGGTTTCACTTTTAAAAAGAATGTAATTTACTTTCATTCATAAATTCAAGTTTACACGACCTTTACACTCACTAGGACTGGTATTGTCAGCCTGAATCTTGTTAAGAACGAGTAAATGATCTGCACGTCAAATATGATATATTGCTAACCCTCTTTATGTAAGATCATGACTTCTGCCAATTATAATGACTTATGAGAAGTCTTATGAAATTGTACAATTACGTTAAATACATTTTCGACGGCTATAACTTGTACATTTTTTAATAATAATGGATTTTTTACATTCAAGATTTCATTACATTGCTTGTTAATTTTTAATTTAATAAAATAACTGAGGCTAGTTAAACCGTTTTTAAAGCTAAGTACTCTCTATCTCTTAAAAAGTGGTGAGATTTATACTGATTTGTTGCGTGTACATAAATACTTATATAAGCTAAAATATAAAAACGTGGAATTAGATGCGTATATGAAAATATTTGGTTTTCTGGAAATAAAACGGTTCTTTTATTTCTTTATTCTTTTCTTCTCGTTATTAAATCGTGAAACTAACCTAAAATAAAAAAAATTCAAAGCTAATCGTTAGGTTTTATATGTATCCAGATTTTATCTAAATTTTTTTATTAGGAGTAAGTATCCGAATTTATCGGAAAATTGCGGCCTGTTCAAAGTTCTACCCGTAAACTTTGTAACAAATTGATCGCACATTATACACCGACCAGCCGATGAAAGTACTATGACTTTGCAAACATAACATATTGAAACACGCGAAGTAATAGCATTATAAAGTGTTGAGGGGATTTCTCTTTAAGTTTATTTTATTGTACAAGTTTGAGGTTAGAATAGGTTAATATGAGTTTCTGTGGCGTTGTTATTTATTACGGAAATTTAAATATACAGTGCTTGAGTTCATTAAAACTTCATAAATGCATAATTAGGACTTATGAAGTTACACAATAATTTTTTAAAACAACAACGTCATTTGATGATTTAGTTACAGATGATAATCGCTGGAAAAGGAATACCTTGAACTCTTTTACTCGTCTATGAATAACTCTTTACATTATCTATATTCGCTTTATATACAATAAATTTAACGACATCCAAAAGTTTGAAAGTTACTTTAACCTCAGTTTTATCATTAGAATTTTTCGCAAATAGTCCTAAACCTGTTGAACAGTTATAAATTGGGAGATATGATCAATTTCCAGATCAAGCAACGAAGACGGGGTTAACCACGTGAAAGAGAGTGAAGTAGGACACCGTAGGCAGCACACAGCAAGTGGTCTGACGTCATTACAACGTCTAGACATCCACTTATTGAGAAATGCTTTAGAAGCCTGTTTATTTCTGTCTCCATTTGAATTAACAGCGAAGTTCCCTGATTTGGTTTCTAATCTGAACGTTATCGAATCTTCCATGAAATGTTATTATGCTACATTGGAATATTGACCTAATTGGTTAACAAACCATTATTGCTGTTTTATTTACTAACTGAATTTTTCAACTACACCCCGTAATATAGTCGATGTCCCAGAAAAAGTATGGGCGTATATAAAGTAATTGCATTAAGCGTCTCATGTTATGTTAGCGAGGTGGTCTAGTAGTAATAAAAAGCTGTATTATAAGTAAATCAATGGTAAAAAGTCGTAGCGATAAAGTGTCATGATATACGAGCTTATAATGTTTTTACTGGCCGCGAGGTAGAGAAAAAGTAATTGGGGCGGACCAATACTATTTGTTACATGAAACCAAGTCGAATACAGATCGAGTTTTGATCTATTTTAACATACACGTATGTATAGTACCCGAAATACCTGAACGTACTTCTGTCATAAAAGTTATTATGAATGTGCCACTCTTTCGTCTTTGCACCGAGCAATATAATTTTTTTATTTAAAATAATTTGGATATATTGTCTATTATTAAAAGGCTCGCATAAAAATATGTAAATAACAATGTAACTGCAAGAACATTTTGAGTAGAAAAAAATTTACTATACTTTTAAAAAAAACAATGTAAGACAATGCATTTAAGAAGTTAGTGACAAACCCTAGTAGGGGTAATGCTTTAGAAATCTAATTGGCACAAGTGATTGGCGTTTCTTCTCACCTGGCAGATAAATCAGTGTTAAGCATCGTTTAGATAATTGTCGATAGGGCACAAAGCGGACAAGGTCTTTCGTGTCTACGATCATAGACTGCGATAGATGTAGCATTATTTTTATACGTCATTATGTTTGAACCCATAAAATGGACACTTGTTGCTATAAGCTGTTCCAATTCGAAACAATCGTAAGTTTTAAAACAAGACCCCTCTGATGTTGAAAACACGTAAGGGTAGTAATCAGTTAATTCCAATCTCTAGGGTCAGTCCCTAATTCAAATGAATATGGATGTACGCAAAGTTATCTAACAAGTTTTTGCTGTCTTCTATTATAAAGGTGTATGTTTTTTGTTGGTAAAATATCAATATTTTAATTTTCTTTGGAATGAACACAACCATTGTGTAACGACCTTTACAAATAGGAAGTCACAAGAAGTTCCCAGGCATTTCAGGGAGGCTTCGCGACCTTAGTTAAGCTGACAGACTTTTGACAATATTAATTACATATACCATGTCTAATATATATCTAAAATCCCAAACCACTTTAGCCGTTATTGAAAGACTAAACTACATCTACCTTATCCTATCTTGAACGCCACAAGGCACAATTTAATAGTAATTAGATTAATTTAATACATTGGAATTTTCGCCTCGCACATAAACACATTGCTGCGTGTATTTCAGTCTATGTCTAGCCTAATTGTCTCGACACAAAGCGGACAAGGTAACGTTATCAGTTATCACAGTTAAAGCGCAGGAAATGATATAATGGGTTTAAATATGATCATGGTTAACTAGTCTATCAACCCTTGAATTATTCACACTAGTTTTTATAGTATATTTCAGTGCTTAATATATATTTTTTATTTAATAAGGACGTAACTGTAAACAAGCTGTCAAAAGAAGATATTGATTCCTGTTTTCAACAAATAATTTTAATAGCTATTATGTTTTTCAATTAACTAGCTTAAAAAAAGAATTATTTATACAACCCGTGAAAACATTCGTTGACATACATATATAAGTCTTGTACTTGCTTACCTTATTAACTAGATTATCATCTGTTGCACTGTGCCTATTATTCCTTTGCCCCGACGTGGCCAAACTCAGAGAAACCAAGTAATTATATTTTAGCAAACCGTAAGTCTTATCTGCTTTCGCAATATAAGTTATGGCGAGTCGTAAAGTCAAAAAGTGTCCTTATCTAAAGTGGGTAATTACTTGCAGGCGATAAGTCTTACGTTAATTGATTTTTATATAAGTAAAGAGGATTGGAAAAGTTTTAATGCAATCAAATATTGAAGATTTGCGATTTACAAATGTCATTAAAGAAAATTATTAAAGCAAGCCATGAACTTTGATTTGATGATTACTGAAATTTAATTCAACCATTAATTTGCACTTTGCAATCGTCTTTTAAGTTTTACATATGTATTATATTTAAATAACAGATTTATGATTGATTATAAGTAAATTCTGAAGACAAATCATCAAACGCCAAAATTAGAAAATTCACAAACATTGGCCTATTCATTTAGATTTTAGAAACTACAAAGTCACAGAAGGTGCAAAAGTTGCGGGATCAAAATAACGATTTTAAAATACACCGAAAAAGCGCATAATTTTATATTGATACCATTACAATACAATTTTTCATGTCATAAAATCAGGAGACTTTTAAAATATACGGTCTTGATAAGTCCATAACTTAACTGTACATTAAAAGAACCCAAGCAGGCGTGGCTGCCGTTTGTGATTAAGAAGCCTTTGGATATCTTATTTTAATTCAAATAAAGATAAGTAACGATCGCAAAACCCCGCTGAAGCTTAAATTTAATTTATTTTCTTGTTTGATTACATTTTTTGATTATTAATAATATATAAAACAAGTATGGAAAGTAATATAAAGTCCGCTATAATTCAGTTTATAGCTTATCAAAGTAGATTTTATTGAAATCGAAGCCTATCAAGAAGACCTGGTAGTAAAGCCGAGGGATTTCCTTGATTATATATTATTTAATTTTGATTTGTACGTGTAATTGTGATTGCGTTTCCTTGTTCATGAGATTAAAGTCCGCCATGATATATGTTATACTTATATGTGCTACTGGTGCTAAGAACATACTAAAGAGGTAACTAAATTCTACCTAGGCCCGGATTGATGGATGGTCCTAGAACACATAGCCCCTTGAAAGTATCATGAAAACCCAATGATATTTAACGTTAGAAATTATATAATATTTAGGTACTTAATATTAGGCCGAATAATTTTAGGACAAACCTTGATTCCATGCTGAGGTAATGTTCTCGTGGTAGAAATACTCCGTTTCTTCTTCATCAGACCATAACACTCCTTCGATGCTCGATGTAATTCCTTGTACCTCGGGACCCTCCACTAGGGAACGTCTCGAAAGCTGATCGTAACTTGGTGGTCGAGAAAGTGAACACGAAATATCGGCTAGAGAAGACCTAAAGTTTTTAACACTTCTGCTATCTATTGGTCGGTAATAACGTAAAGATCTCGCGTCCTCAGACTTTATCGAGCGGAGAGATCGACAATCGTAATTATTATCGTTTGTAATATTAGTAATATCTCCTAATGAAACTTTAAAATTATTCGACGATATATCCCCTAATGGAACTTCACAAGATCGCCTCTTCATACTGGTTTTTTGCGATGGAGTTTCACCAGTGGCTTGCATATGCCGGCTAACGCCAGCACTATGCAAGAACTCATTAGAATTATACATTTTTAAGCTTGTTTAGGAACTATAAATATGACTATAGGTTTGGAATTATTCGTTCGTTCGTGTTCTCGTTGTTGACGTATCTGAAAAAAATAAAATTGGGCATATTATAGACAATTCTAAAAATATAATTAAATTTCATATCATTTTTGTTTCATTTAAACTGCAATTTATTATTAAAACCCTGATTAAGTTTTTAAATTATCTATTTGTTATATAAATTATCATATATTTTATAAAAGCGCCCTCTTTAAAAAAATATAGAAACAAACTTTTTAGATGCTTTAAAACAATTTGACGATATGATACGGTTCTTCTAGTCACTTCGCTCCTGCGTAATTAAAAGTTTTATATAAACTACAAGAGATGGCGCTCAAAAATATAATTTAAGTATTGAATTAACGACAATAATACTAAGTTTATAAAAATAAATTTGTTATTGTATAGAAAAGTATAAAAAACTTTAATAAATGTAAAATTCGGTTTAAAGATCGGTAAGGATAAAAATTTTTTTCGTACAATTTCTTTGCTCGACCATAAATAATGTCTGTTATATTAAAAGAGAACAAACAAAGTTATGATATTGTAAAGTAATAAAAGCGTCTTCTCTATTTACTCTGAACAAAACAACAAGTAATATGGGAAAAGATGAGCACGAAAAGAACAAAAATAGGTTATCGAGAGATTGTCTTGTACGTTGGTAAATACTAAGGAAATGGAATCGCCACAGGCCTTTTAGTACTAATACGTCTTATAGCTATTGTGTCAACTAAAGGTATTCTGAGCACTTTCTGGATTTTATTGTTTCAATTAATATAACAAATATAGACAAAGAATAAGAGAATATAGAGAGGAATAGAATATGTGACAATTAACTTTTAAATGACGTTTCTTAAGCTTTAAGCTTAATATATTTATGTCATTACAGCGTATAGACTATATTTAAGATTCATTACTAATATCCCACGTAATGTTTAAGAACATGTGTTATTAAACAATGTAGTTGTAAATTCTTTTCTTTAGATATTTATACAATGTCATAATGCCGCTAATTTCGTGTTATTTCAAGCTCTTAGAAGTGTCATCTCAAACTTATGAGAGGTTCTCGTGTAATAGTTGTTGTGATACAACCGTAATTAAAGTCTTAACGCTGTAATAAAGGCTCTCCAAGCATTAAATTATAATTGCTTCCAGGCGTATATGAGCTTAGATAGTTTACCACTTAATTATAGTTACAACAATTATTACCTTATACTTTTACATACAACTTTTTGTGAAATCTCCCTGTGGTGGTTTGGGATAGTTAATTGTGTCGCTATTTTAAAAATCACCTTAAATAATTAAAACAAAATATACAAGATTAGTAAGACCGAATGAAATTGTTTAAATTTGGTTTTTATGACGTTTGATATAATTTTGACCGCTAAATTAATCAAACACCACCGATAAAAATAAGCTGGCTTCCTTTATTATCCCGAAATAGCATAATAGTAGTATATTACCTTTACATTATAAATTGTAAGCACTTCACTAAAACTATTTCTTTACGCTAGGTTAGAAGGGAATAAGCGGAAAAAGAAGAAAATTAATAAAACTTACTTTTAATTATTTTTACACATATACGTGAACGAGTTAGTTGAAATAAAGAGTTAATTAGGACTTTTAGCCTTCCTTACATTTCACCTTATTTTTGCCTTTATCGTTTGGTAATATATTCACAACTGGGAGTGTTAACTCTGTAATGTTCTATTTAATACTTTAAAACAGTTTAGAAAAAAAAATTAAGTCAACAAATAAATGTTTCACAAAAGCTTCGAGCCGCAAATAAGCTGTATAACAAAGGCTCATCAACAACAGAGTTGAATGTCGAAAAACCAGCAAACAAGAGGAAAAAGGCACAATACGAAATTGGTCTGACGACAACCACCCAGGGATTCCGCGGAAAGTTTTTAGTATACCTAGTTGCAATGATGCAAGCAATTGTACTAGAGTAAAGGTTATGGTGAAGTTAATATGAATATTGTATGATGCATGTTTGCAGTTAAATATAAGAATATGTTACGTGCCGTAACTGGAGGGTAGTCGGCTGATTCATGTTCCTCGCCATTACCGGAGGGTAGTCGGCTGATTCGGCTACTGGCGCCAGTCTGCCGGCACCACCTACCGCGAGTCAGTCCGACAAGAGTGAGCGAAGGGAGCGGATACGTTTTCGTGACAGTATTGTCGGTTTAAATGAGTGATTTCATTTCGATGATATGAAGTTTGATTGCTTGTGTGATCATCTGAATGCAAATTGTGGATGCAAAATAGACTTTGCTTTAACATATAGAAGTGGGATGAACAAAAAAAATTAAGCGATCATTAGTGAACAAAGACAGTGCCTTTACAATTAATAAAAAACTGCGTAGACAGGCTTCGGTTTCTGTGACCGGCGCTGGAACATTGCGCGTGGGTTTCTGTTAGTAATGTGACGTCAACCCGGAGTGATGGTGGCGGAGGTGTACATCCCAGTGTACCACTTGAGCGTTTGGCGACTCAAAAATTGTAGAGGTTGGTGGAGAAGTGTTGTGTTGATTCGCGGCCGTCGTGGGGCGTGCAGGTATAGTGAAAGGAGAACTAACATAGAAGG
>JAOSYY010000007.1:12132582-12148897 GCA_025727935.1 Hebomoia glaucippe
AGAAGGATGGAGGTCTTGTCGCCCGAGCGATGCAGTGTGATGTGGCCAGCTGCGCTGCTTCGGACAGGATGAGCGGGAATGGCGTCGCGATCTCCCGCTCCGATGACGTGGCCCTGCTTCGGGCCAATAACTTATGGGTGCGTAATAGTATCATAATGATTGGTCTGTCTATGGGAAATTGCCCTTTTTGTTTCTGTACATTTTGTTTATTCCGATGATATTGTGACTGTTTATTATGTTTATTTTGTTTCGGGTTCTTCTGTTTCTGTTTGTTTTGTTTCCGTTTGTTCTATTTCTGTTAGTCCTGTTTTTCTTTCATGCTGTTCCTGTTCACACTGAAAAAAACCTATTGAGTTATTTACTCGTATGTTCACATATAATATGATGTATATGTGTTCTCAGTTCGGCACATGAATTGTAGCATTCTAATGCTTTTGTTGTGAATACCGGGCGGTATTCACAACAAAAGCAAGTCAGTCCGACAAGAGTAAGCGAAGGGAGCGGATGCGTTTTCCTGACAGTATTGTTGGTTTAATTGAGTGGTTTCATTTAATGATATGAAGTTTGATTGCCTGTATGAAATCTGAATGCAAATTGTGGATGCAAAATAGACTTTGCTCTAACAAATATTCTATATATTTTAAATAAAATTCAATTAAAACTATTTATTAGATTGTACAGCCAAAGTGGTCCTGGTGGGGTAAAACTAGATCATACGATCTGTAAACGATCTTTAAACTGTAAGAAATATTATCAATAGAATAGTATATAAGGTGACCTGCAGTCCTCTACTCTGAGTGTAGATGTTATAATTTCCCTAGAACATTCCACTGTGGGTTTTATGTAGACCTCAACGGTGTATAACTTTGAATGTGACTAGCAGTTTTAATTTGAAATGTTAAATCTTAATTACAACAGAGATTTCATTGCTTACATAAGTAAGTAGTTGGCGTTCACTTTTTTATTTTACACTAATATTTGTAATGGACTTGTCTTATTAATTACTGGCATATATAAGAGCTTATAATCTTATAATTTCCCCAAGTCGATAAACAATAATATCTTTGATGTTTTGACTGCTTGTTGGCACCCTAGGATCTAACATCTTATATAGATTATTTTGTCTATATACTTATTGAGAACTTCATAATTTTCCTCATTAAGCAAGTAGGTGTCTTATTAAAATTGGGTCAAAATCATAAGCCATACTTCCAAATTGGAAATATACAGAAGTGTGCTAATATTCGTTTTGGCTTCAGCAAGTTACATACAAATATTGCTTTTTGAATAAAATCTCGTATGAAGAAATTATATTACGTGAGTGAGCCTGACACTCTTTTGTCATAAATAGTAATGTTTATTTCCACATTCTAAGCACGATCTTCTGGTCCGTTACCTTCAATATTAATTACACTCCTACAAAGGAAGTAATTTAATACGAAAGATAATGGAAGTTCAGCTAAATGCTTCAATAATACAAATAAATCAAGCAAAAACAATATACTAAGTAGGAGAAAAGCCGAATTCCGTTATCACCCTTTCAGGTGGGTGTACAGTGGCTTCAATAATTTAACGAACAAACCAAATGATGGAGTTCGACCAAAAAGTTTTGGGCTCCTGACTTATTGTCGAATATAAATGGCTTCAAGTTTCAACCATAAATCTTAAGGATCTCTGAATTGTTTGAAAGCTAGAAACAAATTATCTTTTACATGAAACTAGTTGCCGCTTGAAATTACATTTATGTACAAGAATTGTTTGGAGATTTCTCATTGAATGTTTTAACTTTCTCTAATTACGTACATATTGCTTTTATTGATTTCAATAGCACCACAAACCGAAAAACGGTTTCAATTCCATGTATTAAGTGTCTGAACGCATAATTAAAATTTTGATCTGATTACTGCACTAAATAATACTTCGATTTTTAGAAAATGGAAGATAACTGTTAACAAGAATTTTTTGAACAATATTCACAAAAAATCTTATTTTCTTAAAAATCCTTCCATATTTCTCCTGTATTTATTTATTTATTATACTACTTGTATTCGAATAAATTTGCAAATTATTATAGTTCAGGACATAGATTTGGAAACTATGAAGGTACCGTAGACTATGAGTAAAGGTATTAAAACAAAACTTAAAGTAGTAGAAGTAAGCATCAATTATCATGTAAATAAGCATCATTACAAGTATAAAGTCGATAAAAATCGTAGATTTTTCTTTATGGAACAGAATCCGAACCTTCTTTCATCGTTTTATTTAATCAAAGCTCAATCTTTCGTAAATCCGCCTCAAAAATAGCACCTCATTTTTTTACAAATGTACACAATAACGAAAATGAATTCAATATTTAAGTACATGGGCGATGAATAATAAAACAGCACTTAGCGGTGGCTCTCACCAAGAAACGTGTCTCGAAAAAATTTAATCAGACTCCGCGTTCTGAAGCCTGAATAAATCTATACAGATTCGTTATTAATTTTCCATTTTCAATTTGAGCGATCATTTTTAGGAAAGAGCTTTGTGAGGTAAGGGTTACTTTCTCTTTACTTCGATTGATGACAACCATAAAAAGCAAAAAAACCTCGTTTAGTAATTCTTAAATTCTTAAATTATTAGAATTATTTTCCATTTAATATCCTTGTGACCATAATAAAATGACCAAGAAATTATTTTTATTTTTTTATAGTAGGTATAAACAGACACACTCTATATATATAAGCGATTCCTGTCACCCATGGACAGACCCTCAGACGAGGAGGTCTAGGAGACGCGTTTCCAACTTTAAGGCCTTAGCCATAATACATTATTCGTAATTGTCATTTAAGTGACGTTCTGCTACCGGCTTTGTTTCATTTTTATATTCGGAAAAATTAAAATTATTTACTGTATCATGTTATTATATTTTAGTGCAATTATTTACACAAAGTCTAATGTTACAACGTTTGACTAAATATATTGTAATACTATTTCTTTTCAGTGTTGACATCCTTCTATTTAAATTTACTAGATCTGTTGAGTTGCATACTGCCTAAAAATGATATTTCATTTCATTGCAATCTTTAGAATCGTTGCAGAGATACTGGATATATTTTCATGCAAATATGAACGAAAAAATGTAACTCAAACCAATCCGTATGGCATCTTACAACCATAACCATACTTAAAATTCTTGCAGTTATAATTCTGAATATTTCCATAAATACATAATTCTTACTTAACTTATGATACGAATGTTTTAATAGACTAAAACACAAATAAGGTACGTTATTGCGATTCAGGTAAATCCAAAATTTACATATTTTTTTATAATGAAACATTGCTTACGCGAAATATTTCAGCGGCGCACAACGCGCCTGAGTCCGTATGATAAAAACAAAAGGCATAAATATGAAAACTCCGCATCAGCGTAATGAATACACATCGTGCAATTACCACCGATTTATGACATACTACGATATATATTTCCTATACATACATATGCTAGCCTTTTATGGGAATCTCCTACAACGCCAACGAAAAGTATTAAAAATCTAAATAGGACGTCTTAATCATTTTCCTCATAAGTAGTGAGCCTGTATGCGTACTTCGTGATATAGGTGTTGAAAAAGGTGACGTCGTCACACTTCCGTTCACGAGTTAAATGACGTCCTAACCCGTATATAATGACTAGTCAAAGTGCTTCCTCCATTCTTGGCAATATTAATATGCTTGTGTTTTAACACGTATTCGTATTTAAAAATTGCAAATAATGAATAACAGCAATTAAGACTGTTATTGGAATTCTGCAAGCTTTATATAAACTTATAAAGAATAATTTTCAGGTCAGTTATTAAGATTTAAAAGAATGTAATGCATGAAATAAATAGCAAATCCGGCTTACAGCTTAGATAGAAAAATATCCAAGTTTCTCTTATTCATGTGATTTTCATTGCTTGTTCTTAGTTCTCGTATTTCTTCAAGTGTAGTGTATATAATTTTTTTTTTGAGAGAGACATTTTCAAGAAAAAGAAAAAAATATTTCGTATTATTCTAAAATACCAGATAGGTATTCATATTCTTACATTATTAGTGCGTGTAAATTTATCTTCAGAGGACATTATTTACGAAAAGAACTGCTTTAAACGTTCGTTAGGTAAAGAATTAAGGACTTACATAACTTAATCAATCATCTTACAGTTACACATATAGCTATGAACGATTCTACTGTAGTCTCAATATATGAAATTTGAAGAATACACACTAAGTTTGCCATTATGCGAATATACAAAAATTATAAAATATGGATACCCCATAAAATACGTATTTCAATTCAGTGTGTGCAAGTTGACTGCAATTTGTCATCGGCTGCCGAAGGCTAACCATTTTCTTACCAAAAGAAAATCCTTCTTTGACTAAGCTTTATTCACGAAATCTACATTTTACGCAGAACGTAAGCCTTTGTGGATTTTATTTGAAAGAACAGAAATGTTTACTATTAAATTGAAAATTAAGGGCACGTGACCTAGTATTGACTAGGATAAATTTGTATTTTAAGTTGCCAGTTTCTTACAGCTTTTTACACATTCCTCAAAAAAAAAGACAACATAATGTTCTGCTAGCTTGGTAGCCGAAATAAGATCGTTTTTTTAAGAGTATTTATTAAAAGAGCTATTTGATTCTCCGTATTATCACTAACCTATTTATAATATGTATTCACACACGCCTCTGTACAATATGTATTCTTAAAAAGGGATCTGGAATAGTCGCTTCACCTATTTCGTTTCACGTATTGTTAGTTTTCACTTCCCCAATATTATACATGAATAGCGGTGCTCAGAAATATCATTGTACACTGCCCACGGGAAAAAAGGCGTTTACTTCCCTCACCTTTTTTAGTACATTATTAAAAATATATATTGTGTCTATATGCTATATTTATCTACATAATAATATGACTAACGAAACGTAGACTAAAAGATCCGCTGTTTTACAAGGAATGTATTTTCATTTCTTTCAAATTAATATAGATTGGCATCTATGTGGGATGGCAGACACGTACGTCGAATTTTGCTCTACATCGATTCGCATAATACAAGTCGAAAAATTATTTTATTAGCGTTTTATAAACTCAAATATTTTTAATAGTTTGCCTGTAAATACTTGATTTATGCTTGTTTGCTCCCTATAATAATAAAAAAAATATTATAAAGAGGTTCTATTTATATTGTAAGACAAGGTCCATTTATAGAATTAATTTTTGAAACCTGATATATCATCATATTCTAGAAATAGTCATATATTGTATTTCGGTTCTAAAATTAAAAGTTCTTACTCAGATTTACAATACGTATACAAAACTTAAAGCAAGTAATTTCATTTTTATAATAATAACCATATATTTAATCACGTTTATAGCAAAGCAATAAATGCGAATTGCATTCTATATTAGAATATGCCTAGAGCTAGTAAATCGCTGTCAGCTGTCTTCACATAATTCAGGTCACAATATCACACACATTTGTTCTGATACAGTGTACTAAAAATAGTAATTCAATTTTTTTAACTTTTGCCCATACCATGTTACGTGTTTATAATATTAATTTATATATAGTTGGGACGACCTTCTTGACAGTCTTGGTAGAGTCTATTCAAATTACTGATGGTTTTTATATTTACCTATCCATCTTAAAGTGTAAAATTTGTTGTATTTTTATGTCTATGTTTTCTTATATTTTGTCTATATGTTATAAGCTTAAATTACGATGGCAATGACATATGTTACAGATTAAAGTCTATTTTTCTCTAAGCCATAACTTAAATATCATAGAAAATTGGCCTCTGGCTTGTTCTTACTGTGGATCAACTAAGTGCTGGAACAGTGTCATATTTTAACGTTTTACTGAAAGCCGCCGCAATTTCGGGACAAATGCACTGACGCTTGATTTATATTGCGATGGGAACTGTGCTTTAGCGGCGAGCGCAGTCACCAACAGACGTTTCTAAACATTTCAGCATAATTAGTAGTTAATTTTGTTTTGGTATACGTTGATTTATTTTCAATTATTGATATCCGGTGTCCCAGGTCACGATCGCGTAAAAAATAAATAATCTCCAAATGCCTTTGTTGTCCCTTAAAACTAATGATCTATTTTTTTTTATTTTTGTTACTGAATGAGTTTAGTTATAGGTTAAAATTATTAAAAACAAGATAAATCCACAACTTAGGAGATGTAATTACGATATTCATGCATCTTCAAATTAAAATTAAATAATTCATTTAACTTTTAAGCTTTAAGTCTAATATAATATATTATGATTAAACTTTTTAAACTGTTGAAAAAGGCAAGATTTTAAATAATGTTGGCATCACGTTCCTCAGTACCAGGTGAAACTTCGTTTTTTCCCTAATCTATTTTGGTTCATGTTACCTAATGTAAGGAAAAATAATATTATTCAGAAATATACTCAGATGAAACGTAGGGAATTAGACATGTCTTTTACTAAGTCGTGTAACACATCAAAAAGTCATTTTATCGCAGTTAGATATATTTATATGATATTTGAATAAGATAAGGCCGATATACTGCGTCTTAAATCTTTATATGCAATCATTCTTTAAATAATGTTAGTCTTTGTATAATATCTAAGGGTAAAAATTAGGCTTACTTTTTAATTCGGTTTATACTGTGTACATTTGCATCTTGAATATTTCATTCCATTTTCAGCGAATTTACCTAATTCAATGAAGGTAGCCACAAAATCAGTTAATAGTGGAAACAGCGCGTTGCCTCCTTATGAAGATTTATTTGTGCTTGGGGTATACTGAGCTAAAAAACTTTGTTTATTTATTTTATATTTATTATGTTTATTTTATAATAATTAATAAAAATCATTCACCAATCAATATTTAGTATGGAAATTATTTAATCATTTGAGTAATGTTTAGTAAAAAATATTAAATGAACGCTTTATGAATGGTCGACCTGTTTGGATGTTTATATTATAAGTTAACATCAATAAAATTGCATTTTTTTTCTTAATTATTTATTTAATTTAAAACTACTTTAACATCGAAAAATATCTCATAAGTAGCAAAATAAAAATAATAATAATATACAGGATATTGTCATTACGTTCAGAAATAGAACGAATTATGATTATACGTCATGTGAAGTTGTATTAATACGAACCTGGTGTGCCTTAAGTTTTATTATTTATTCGAAACCGCAAGCTTTTAGCTCGGTGTGATAAATCAAGATTTCGCTAAAATACAGTTTCTGAGCAAGCCAAGCAATATTTTTCTCACTAAAAACTGGATTTATGATTAGTATTTTGTGGGAAGTAACTTTTGCGGTCAATAGGTATCTACCATCTTTCATTGTATCAGACGTATAGTGTTCGTTATTTTCCGAATTAACAATTTAAAAATTCTTTTCGGTAAGTTACTTTCAGGCTTTAATTTTGCTATAATTAAAATTCAATACTCATATTTTACTTTCAAAACCCTTTAAGCGTAAGCTTCCTTACACTACAAATTAGTTACACTTTATACGAGTATATAAATTTATATACAAAATCTATGTCATGATTATTGCAGCAATGAATAATCACTGTAAATGAAATCTGAAGATGTATATTATGTAATTCTGTGTCCGCTTCAAAGATAATTTTTTATTTTGACGAGTGGTCGTTCAAATTACATCTTAGAGCCGGGCGAAGTCTGGCCGTGCTGCTAGGGTTGATACATAAATTCTTTACATACACAATGTGTGTCAGGTAAGGGTGAAATAATTTCGAGAAGCTTTTACATTAATTCAGACCTTAGTCTAAGATGAAGGAAATTTAGGCCGCATCGTGACAAAGGTTGTTCAACACAAGCGCTTATTGCTCCAAGTTAAGTTGATTTTAGGTAGCACCTTATACGCGCCACAGCGATTTGTAGAAGAGGAGCGATTTCTTGTAATTACTACTGTGGAAAACACTGCAGTTCATATATATATATAAGTTAGGCTAGCCCCACACATACATAGTAACATTGTATCAGTATTGTTATCAACATAGTCCGTATTGTCAATAGTAATGACTTACTTTTTCTAAAATTACGCTCATTATAAAAGTCATATTATGTATTATTTAAATCTACTTAAATAAACAATTTTTCCGTGTTCTTATATTTCGATATTCATCTCACCACTTAGTACTCTTAGTTGATACACCGACTAATAATGTTCATTAAAAAATTTACTAATTGGCCCTGACGGGATTGAAACGTGCAATCCCATGAACCAACGAGCTTATTAAAAGTACACAATAACATTGCTGCTGTGTTTGAAGTTGTAAAAGAAACGTGAATCGTTGCTACATCGCTTAAGTACTATCGGATATTACGCTAAGGTTTTTTAATGTGAGCTCATCCCGAAGGTCCCAACAATGTCGGCACGCAAATATTTCCCTGCGGTTAGAGCGCCGACGTGCTACTATCGTCGTAAGTAACATTCCTATGTAAACACAAGATTTTCCACGGAATTCCTTAACCCTATTCAACGATCCCTTTAGTCTTGGTATGCGCGCTTGTTTAGAATTTAGATTTCATGTGTTTATGAGGTTATGTTTACATTTGATACTCGAGAATGTATACATTTTGTGAGGAAACACCTATTAGGTTGAAAGCATCGTAGCTTATTACCCGTTAGATGATATTTAAACATGCAAAATATTTTTGAACTCAATTATTCAGGCTAAAATTATAGAAAAAAATTAAGTAAACAACGACAAATCAACAATGTCTGGGAACATCTGCAGAAATAATACCTAATAACTATCGCAAATGCACCAGCATTCAAACAAAAAATTCGATTTAGAGGCACACGTCAAACTAATAACACAGTTTTGTATTGAAGGTAAAAAAAAAATACTATGATCGTTTATAAAAGAAACGAATTAACGTAATAAATTACGGTTTTATTTCGAGAATTGTTAATTCTAGTTAAATTAACATGAATATGCTTATAATATAAAAAGTCATTAATTACAGAGGTTTAAGTTTAAAAATGTAATCAAAGGATTTTGCTCATTCCCACATCATTAATATTCGTCTGAAAATTAATATTAACGATGCATTGAGATTTTTAATGATTGAAAGGCGAAACAATTTCCAATTGATTAATCCGTAAAGCCGTATATTGTTAATAACAATTTGATTTATTCTCCGATTTTCCATTTGTGAATATTGATTTTTGTGATTGAAATGAAAGCCTCTTATATTCTAAGCGCTAAGTGGCTTAAGCTTTTAGGCAAATGGAAATAATCACAAATTAAAAAAGTCTTGTTTTCGTTTCTATATTTAGATTAAAATAATTATTGTATCCAAAACATTCATGATAAATATTGTATATATCGCAATTTGATTAACTTTTCTGTAGGTTATAATGTGTATATATGAATAGATAGTAAATTTATTAAAATTTTCTTAGGGTGAGGTATGCATATTTAAATATCTGCTTTCTGACTATAATCATAAAATCAATTTATATAATGTTGTATGCCTAAATTGTTAGAATGTTTTTGTTGTTAGAATAATACGACGAAATAGGAGAACATTTCTGAGCGAAGTTTCAGTGTAATAATAATTTGCCTACACCCAATTCATAGACAAGACGTAAATTCAGCACATAACTGTAGATAGGCATGTTCTGGAAAGGGGAATTCGTGTTATTCCAACTGTCAGTTAATTCAGATAAGATGTACATACAGTGATGTGTTCTGTTATTTTCTACGTGTATATCCTGGTCTAAAATATAAAAGGAGAGATTCCGTAGGATATATAAGATGTATATTGTTTGTATTTTTCGAAATGAGATACATGAAAAAATAAAGCTATAAGATTAGGCTCCGAAGCCATTTTATACGACGTGAATTAATTATTTTTTGTAAGAATCAACTTAAAACAAAAATCAATGTTTATAGTAAAATGGTCTTCAATACATTTTTGTAAAGATCCAATTTTGGTGAAATTGTATTCAGTTATTCTTCGTACGTCCGCGAGGTTACCTGCCCAAATACAACGATGTCGCGGTCTCCAGCTATTATATCTATTAGTTAATGTTAGTATTGTTTTACTGTACAAGATTAGTTAATCAGTAATTGGAAACTGTCATAATAGAAGGGATATGGTTTAATTTACTAATTGAGTTATATGCGGTTAACCTCTAACATAATATTATCAAATGCTATCATGACGCAAAAGTTATTACCAGTGTCTTCAAGTAGGTCATTGGACATAATATTGCTATATTTGGTTCATGTCATCAAAAGCTTAGTCTATTATAAATTTTAAATGGTCGTCGATATTTTCTAAGATAAGTTATTAGCAATATGAGTTTAAAAAACTGATTATAAGTAATACATTTATAATTAATAAAATAAATATAGCATAAAGATAATAATTCTCTAAAACTGTTACAAGACAGAATACTGAGATTGGTAAATTTAAAAGAATTTAGCCATGTTCTTGCGGAAAATGTCAGTTTCTCGGGGCACTTCAATTGCGTCGATTTTAAGAACCAAATGTCCATCCATAAAGTACGAAAACAATTTTGATTACAACGACACGAAGTTTGGCGTTATTTTTGTCCTATATAGAACGCTACATGTTTCTCTTCAAAAAGATTTTGATAAAATAATTCGTGAACTTTTAAAGTAAAAATGTAACTCAAATTGTCTACATGAACCGACAATTCACTGGCTGCTCACAAAATTAGAATTGTTTAAAAATAAACCAATGGAACACATCCTTTCGAGTTCATTCAAATGAAGTGATACGATTGGTTGATTTTTAATCGTTCTCCGTTCGAATGCAGCTTAAAATGTCTGACTTGAATTGAGCTTTTATATAGTTACGTTAAGATCTAACTACAGATTTAAAAATAACATATTTTATCACATTGAAAAGAGTATAAAGCTGGCCATTTACTTGTCAATAGAGGAAAATTATAATAAAACCAGACACGCAAATGTGTCTCCTTCGTAATTAGCAACTAGGAGACGGGAATTTTTATCTTTTAATCAATGTCAGTAAAAAATTTGTGCTTACACTATTTATAATTAAAAATTAAAGCTTGTAAAGTTGTCAGATAAAACATATTTTACATTACATTTATTTCGTAACCGTGTCCTAAATGAAAAAATATTTATTTACAGTTCCCAACACAAAGCAAGTAATATAAATTCTTGGTAAGAAGAGTAATGTATTCACTTACATTATAAACAGTCATATTTGCTTTATTTCATACTAGCTGTATTTTGAAAGTGGAATACTTGTTGGAATATCTTATTTACATTTTATACTACATGTTATTTGTAAAGAAGTATAATGTTGACTTTACTTTTTTACTGTTAATGTAATGTTTTAACACTTGTAACAAATTGATCTTGGACATCAATTTTACCAAAGTTCTCTAAATATCGATTTGAAACGTTTAGTATGCAGTTAATATTATGTATCATGGAAATTATTCTACGACAAAGCCTGCAAGCGGAGTATTTTTTATTAATAATTTATGTAATTTAACGTCGTTTAAAGGTGATTATCGCATTGAGTTGCTATTTATCAAAGGTGAAAAATTGTATTAAAATTCGTTTATACAGTTCTTCCTATTAAAGTTATATTTATGATATAGAATTCGTCTAAATATCGAAACAAAATTCACAGGACGTAGATTCTCTGTTCCTGTGACAAGAGATACTGTTGGGACAAAGCCTGCAATTTTGCACGAAAAGTCAATTTCAAACATTTTGATAATTGAAGTGAATAAAGTTAAAGTGTATCAAAATTTTACTTGCAATTAAGGCACAATATAATATAAATGTAGCTTGCGGAAATTTGATCGATAAATTATAATTGTACATTGATTTATTTCAGATAAATTAAATATAAAGATCCAGATCTAACAGCTAAATCAGGTTTTTATGTTTTTATAATAACCAACACATTAATAGTACACGTGTAATTTCATTTAGATTAAAGCAAACTAAATCTTCACAAGATGCAAAGCGCACTATTTTTCCAAGAACCTTAAAACTGCAAATACATCAGCGTCACTTACAGCAAGGATTCAACTCTGTAGATGTTTATTTTAGAAAATTGGAAAGGCAGCTTAGTGTGTGGCTGTAATAGGAAATTATTTGTGCTGATAATACCCGTCTCCTTGCGACGAAGATGGTGTCGTAGTGACTACTGTTGAAACTCGAAAGGAATTAAATCGAGTTATTAAGATAATTAAAATGTCACGTTCTTATAGATAACTTGAATATAATATTTTAAGTTATAATAATTTTATCCCGAGTTTTTAGGGAGCAAGAATCTGAGACAAATTTATTTCACTATGTTTTCGTATGAACTAGAAATTTAAAAGACTGCTCCCGAAAACGAAGACAGGTCATAGTACTAATGACACCTTTGATGATGGGACGGAAAAAACTTCGATCCTGACTATAAAAAAGTCATATTTTTAAAACGTTTTTTAACGTTACTTACGCTCCATCATGTTAGTATGGCTAAATGAAATGATATGTTCATAAAAAATACATTACTTTACTGAAATAAAAAACCAGCAATGAAACACGAAACCAAAAACAGATGAAGGTCGGTTCAACGAACGCACACAGATAGGTGGTCTATCCCGCCAAAACAAACAGCTCCCTAATGCTGGCTATATACGTAACGACATATCGTAGCGATTTCAGACTGAGCAGACAAATCGATCGTTCCTCTAGTGTCTCGACACACCTTCGATATAGGCGTCGATTGAAAGTTTTTTGCAGATGCTTACGCAAGAAACATGTCATCCAGCATGGAAAATGATTATACATTTGTGATATTAAGCCTGGTTATGTGGTTAAAGAACGTTTTACACGTTAAACGTTTTTTTTAAATTTATAAAGCTCTGTTTTAGATAGTGCTAATTAATCTTCTTAATCACTATATCGCTGTTGGCCTTTGGATCGATGAGCGATCGCCATCCACACGTGACGATAAAACTGTGCAAATGAAATCTACAACAATTTTTCTGCACGCGATTGATAAATCTGCGTAAATCGATTTGCACAGATAAACCACTACGATATATCGTTTCGTGTGTAGCCGACTTAAGTGGTGGGGCAGGGGTGGCCATTTGTGGATTTGTAGAAATGATCAATGTGCCGACAACGGTGGCCGTGGGTTGCCGCCAAAGGAGCGGTTCCTTTGATAGATTATTATATTTTATATTTTTAGTTTTTGAGACAGTTTCATTAAGACTTTCATGTTCACATTGTGCGTTCGTTGAACCGAGCATCAGCTGTTTTTAATTTATGCTTCATTGCTAGTTTTTTTTTAAATTAGTAAAGTAATGTATTTTTATGAAACTATCATTTCATTTAGCCATACTAAAATGATAGAGCATAAATAACGCTAAAAATACGTTTTAAGAATATGAATTTTTTATAGTCAGGGTCGATTATGTTTCCGTCCCATCTTCAAAGGTGTCTATAATACTATTATCAGTCTTCGTTTTCGGGAGCAGTCTTTTTACACTCTGTATATATAATTTTAAACTCGATAACTAATATGAAGAAGTAACAAGAACTCGATTGTATATTAATACGAAACAAACTGTAGTGGTGTTGAAAGTGATTCGTCGTAGTAATGCCTCTGACAGTCTCTCCATCACGACCGTCGCTTCCTTCGCATAATTTCCTCAGCTGTACCGGGAATAAATAACATTAAAAATCAACTTGCTCAAGCAAAAAACGACGTGATCATAAAAATGGCTCTGAAAAGTTGTTCGGAATTTGGCACGTTATTAAATAATATTTTTCCTATTCCATGTTTTCCTTTTCAGAAGGCCTGGCATAAAGGAAATATTTATTTATGCGTTTCATACATTTCAAATTTTTGCTATGTATTAAATGTTATTGTACCTCATTATTAATAAATGAATAAAACGTTCCTACACAAAATTTAAATAGAATTTCTCTAGCTTTTTCCAAATAAATCACGATAATTAATGAAAACCCCCAAATGATTTTCATCGTGTATATTTCAAAAGATTCAAAAGTGCGATATGAAATATGAAGTGCCTCTAAAGCATTTTTAGACGGAATAAAGAAAATAAAACAGCTCAGAGTGTTTTAAGAGCATCCGACTGTCACTTGACTAGCTTTACAAAGAACTTGAAAATCGCCTGTCACATCCTCTCACCGCTGTCAATGGTTTTGAAAAAGATTTTAACGAAAATTGCGATGGAATCATAAAAGATGGCAAAAACATTTTACTGGTGTGCAATTCCCATCTGTCATAGTTACGTTGCAAAGGGATTATCGATAAAAGAAAAAGTTTATTATGGCGGTGGATGCAATTACGTACGTCGAGTTTTTATAGCAACCTTATTCATGTAAACATTTTTGTGCTTTATCCCAAATCGTGTTATGTTGATATTGACAAATTCAAGAGATATTATTTATTTTACTACTTACATGAAACCATCACCACAAATTTATCTTTTAAACTTAAAGAGAGTACAGACAATTAATCTTTAATTACTGACTTTTTCCGAATCACGCAACGAATTTTTCTGTTTTTAATATCAATAATTATTATGAAAACATATAGATACACTTTTATGAATGATAGAATACATATATATAATAATCTTATAAAGGTTTCGTAAAATTATCAAAAATCTTGAGGTTTCATTAAAGTATTTGTATGTTTACCAAAATTTCAAAAGTTTTGTTAAAATGAAAATGTGTCTATGTAATAAATTTTTTATAGTACATCACTATCACAGTTGTTCTAAGTAGTCGTTGGCATTGAGATTCGTAATAGGCCGTACTTTTGAAGGAAGCTTACCCTGAAAGTGTCAGCTGTAAAGTCGCGTGCTACTTATTTTCTAGAATTCTCCACTTCGTTTTACTTACTGCATAAAAATATGATGTATTTTTTTGAATTCTAGTACTAGAGGTTCCTGTTCACATCCCGGGAGAAGTAAATACATAGTTATTTGAGTATTCAGAAATTTGCAGGTTTTGTATTGCTATAACCAATCATCTATCTATATTATTATCAACTTAATAGCCCATGAAAGTTTTTTTTAATATTAGCGGATTTTAGCCAACTCTCCTTCAAGCTTCATTTTCGCAAACAGAAGCAGGTTGTGAATGTTTCTAAAGTTCCATTTATCTCTATATAACAATTCATCAAAATTGAAATAGTAATTTACGCAGGAAGATGCAGAGAAAATGAACTCGTTTTCACTTTATTACATTAGTTAAGTTATATGGTATAAATACGACGAATAACGAACCTATTTTAAATATAGACTGTATCGCTTTAATGCAAACACACTTTATATACAATTTCGCCAAATTTCAAAATTGATTAGGTATTTACCTTTATTATTAAATAAATGATAACTCAAAATTCCGGGCTCAACGCCCTACGACCCCCAGCGGATGGCGTGCGTTTCCGCTACAGAAATAAACGCGACAAAAATAGACTAACGAAGGGAATAACGGATTAGATAACCATGATTCATTGTACCTCGTTAACTTATCAACATGTCGAATATGTTTTGTAAAGGGGAGACTTTTTTGGACAATTTTAATGGCATGCGACCGCCTCAGCGTTATAGTGGTAAGCTGTAAGGCATAAGAACTAAAGAGCCCAGGTTCAATTTTCAGGATAAGTATTACGGTTGAACTAATTTACTGAAAGTATTTCATATGACTTAGGTATTTTATACTGTATTTCACAATAAAATTGCTATCAACCTTTTCATTTGCGTTTTTTTTCAAGAAAACTATAGCTTTATCCATAGACTTTGAACCCGAAACATCTTCAAGTGACAACATAATTTTTGTTCAATTGTAATGATGTTTTAATTCTTGGATAATATTGGCTAATGTAAATACAATATTTAATCTGCAACCTTAGCAAGGCGCTTCATTCCAATGGTGTTATTGAATTCGATTCCAATTTCAAAGCTATGATTGAGTTTGCGCGGGAGCAAATGAGGTAAGGAAACATGGCGGCGCCGTTTCCGCAGACTTCCTTTGCCGTCACTTCCGGTCGTGTTTATACTGTAGCGTAAAACTTATTAGTGTTTTATTTAAATATAAATAACGTTTTATTTACGATTATAGTTAGAAATTTGGTTTTCACGGTAAAACTGTAGATATTAACTTTAGTCTGTATAGGTCTAACATATTATAAGTATACTAGCTGACCCCGCAAACGTCGTTTTGCCACATAATAATAGGGGTTGACTGTAGAGGGTTGAAAATTGGGGGT